>JABBCR010000146.1:0-98383 GCA_014849445.1 Cercopithecus mona
GAAAAGAAATATCCTCAATAAAACCAGAAGAAGCTTTCCTGCTCTGTGACATTCTCACAGTTAAACTTCTTTTTGCAGTTGTCTGTCTTTATGTTTAGCTGTGAAATATTCAGGAGCACTTTGAGGCTTATGGTGAAAAGGAAATATCTTCAGATAAAACTGGAGAAGCTTTCAACTGCTTTGTGATGTGCATTCCACTCAAGAGTTACTCTTTTTCTCATACAGTTTGAAACTTTTGGAATCTGAAAGGGACATTATATGGAGCTATGAAAAAAATATCTCAGAAAAACTGAAGAAGCTTTCTGTGAAACTGCTCTTTGTGATGATATCTATCATCTCACATAGATAAAACTTTTTTCATTTGAGCAACTGTCATGGATGGATGTGAAGGATATTCAGGATCACATTCAGGCCTATGGTGAAAAGGAAATATCTTCAGATAAAACTGGAGAAGCTTTCTGAGAAACTGCATTGCAATGTGTGCATTCCACAGGGCATTATACCTTTTTTGTCACAGCAGTGTTTGGGCACTGTTCCTGTAAAGCTGAAAAGTGATATTTGGCAGCACGTTGAAGAGTATGGCAAAAAGTGAAATATTCAGAAATAAAACCAGAAAGCGCTAGAAACTGCTCTCTGACATGTGCATTCATTTCACAAGTTAAGCTTCTCTACATTTCAGTTTGGAAATCTGTCTTTGAGGATCTGAAGGGATAATGGTGACTGGAGGACTGGTGAAAAGGAAATATCTTCAGAAAACTGGAAGAAGCTTTCTGAGAAACTGCTTTGTGATGTGTATTCATCTCATAGAGTTAAATCATTCTTTGGATTGAGCAGTTTGAAATCACTGTTTCTTTGGAATCTGAGAAGGACATTTGGGAACATTTTAGATATGAAAAGAAATACCTCAGATAAAACCAGAAGAAGCTTTCTGTGAAACTGCTCTGTGTTGTGAATTCACTCACGTTAAGCTTCTCTTTTCATTGAGCAGTTTCTAACACTGTTTTGAGTCTGCGAAGGATATTAGCTTTGGCTTAGAAAGGAAATATCTTCAGATAAAACTGGAGAGCTTCTGAGAAACTGCTTTGTGATGTGCATTCCACTCAGGGTTATACCTCTTTCTCATAAGGCAGTTTGAACACTGTTCTTTGAACCGAAAAAGAATTTGGGAGCGCATTGAAATATGGAAAAGTGAAATATCCTCAGAAAAACCAGAAGAAGCTTAAATGAATTCCACTCACAGTTAAACTTCTTTTCAGTATTCTAAACTGTTTTAGATTAGAAGGATTCAGAGCTCTTTGGGGCTTATGAAAAAGGAAATATCTTCAGATAAAACTGGAGAAGCTTTCCAGAACTGCTTTGTGATGTGTGCATTCACTCACAGAGTTATATTTTCTTCTCATAGAGTGAAATCACTTTTGTGAAAAAAGTACATTTGATATAGACTATGGTGAAAAGAAATATCTCAGATAAAACTGGAAAGCTTTCTGTGAAACTGCTCTATATGTTTTTCATCTCATAGATAAAACTTTCTTTTTTGCAGTTTGGAAACTCTGTCATGGAGATCTGAAGGGATATTGGAGCTTCAGGCTACGGTGAAAAAAATATCTTCAGATAAAACTGGAGAAGCTTTCTGAGAAACTGCTTTGTGATGTGTGCATTCCACTCAGGGTTCTCAAGCAGTGTTTGAACTGTTTCTGAAAGAAAAGGATTTGAACACATAAGACTATGGAAGAAATATTCAGAAAACCCAGAAGAAGCGCTGAAACTGCTCTCTGATATGTGCATTCATTTCAGAGTAAACTCTCTACATTTCCCAGTTTGGAAACTGTCTTTGAGGATCTGAAGGGATATTAAGTGGTGACTGAGGCCTGTGGTGAAAAGAAATATCTTCAGAAAACTGGAAGAAGCTTTCTGAGCAACTGCTTTGTGATGTGTATTCATCATAGAGTTAAATCATTATTGGGACTGAGCAGTTTGAAATCACTGTTTCTTTGGAATCATAGTAAGGACATTTGGGGACTCTTAGAATATGAAAAAAGAAATCCTCAGATAAAACAGAAAAACTTTCTGTGAAACTGCTCTGTGTTGTGAATTCATCACAGTTAAACTTTCTTTTTCATTGAGCAGTTTCTAACACTGTTTTTTATTTAGTCTGTGAAGGATATTAGGGGCTTTGAGGTGAAAAAGGAATATCTTCAGATAAAACTGGAGAGGCTTCTGAAACTGCTTGTGATGTGTGTGCATTCCATCAGAGTTATACCTCTTTCTCATAGCAGTTTGACATTCTTGAAAAGAAAGAATATAGGGGCATTGAAACTATGGAAAAAATATCCTTGAAAAACAGAAGAAGCTTAAACTGTGAATTCCACTCACACAGTTAAACTTCTCTTTTTAGTGAGCAGTATTCTAACACTGTTTTTGTTTAGTCTGTGAAGGGATATTCAGGAGCACTTTGAGGCTTATGAAAGGAAATATCTTCAGATAAAACTGGAGAAGCTTTCAGAAACTGCTTTGTGATGTGTGCATTCACTCACAGTTAAGCTTCTCTTTTCATTGAGCAGTTTGAAATCACTTTTGTGAAAAAAGTACATTTGATATAGACTATGGTGAAAAGAAATATCTCAGATAAAACTGGAAAGCTTTCTGTGAAACTGCTCTATATGTTTTTCATCTCATAGATAAAACTTTCTTTTTTGCAGTTTGGAAACTCTGTCTTTGAGGAATCTGAAGGGATATTGGGAGCAT
The DNA here is from genome assembly GCA_014849445.1 of Cercopithecus mona. NCBI lineage: Eukaryota > Metazoa > Chordata > Mammalia > Primates > Cercopithecidae > Cercopithecus > Cercopithecus mona. The sequence continues at coordinate 2,746 of JABBCR010000146.1, forward strand.
TTGAGGCTATGGTGAAAAAGAAATATCTTCAGATAAAAACTGGAGAAGCTTTCTGAGAAACTGCTTTGTGATGTGTGCATTCCACTCAGAGTTACCTCTTTTCTCATAAGGCAGTGTTTGAACACTGTTCCTGTAAAAAAAAGGATATTGGAGCACATTGAAGACTATGGTGAAAAGGAAATATCTCAGATAAAACCAGAAGAAGCGCTGAAACTGCTCTCTGATATGTGCATTCATTTCAGAGTTAAAGCTTCTCTACATTTCAGTTTGGAAATCTGTCTTTGAGGATCTGAAGGGATATTAAGTGGCAGAGCTTTGGTGAAAAGGAAATATTCAGATAAAACTGGAGAGAAGCTTTCTGAGAACTGCTTTGTGATGTGTGTATTCATCTCACAGAGTTAAACCATTCTTTATTGAGCAGTTTGAAATCACTGTTTCTGTGGAATCTGAGAAAGGACATTTTGGGGCTCAGAATATGGAAAAGAAATATCCTCAGATAAAACCAGAAGAAGCTTTCTGTGAAACTGCTTGTGATGTGTGTATTCATCTCACATAGATAAAGCTTCTTTTCATTGAGCAGTTTCTAACACTGTTTATGAACTGTGAAGGGATATTCAGGAGCATTTGAGGCTATGGTGAAAAATATCTTCAGATAAAACTGGAGAAGCTTTCTGAGAACTGCTTTGTGATGTGCATTCATCACACAGTTATACCTTTCTTCTCATACAGCATGGAAAATCCTTTTGGAGAAAAAGAAGGATATTCAGGAGCATATTGGGGCTATGGTGAAAAAGGAAATATCTTCCGTTCAAAACTGGAAAGAAGCTTTCTGTGAAACTGCTGTGATATTATGTATTCATTCACATAGATAAAACTTTCTTTACATTTGCAGTTTGAAACTCTGTCTTTGAGGAATCTGAAGGATATTCAGGATCACGTTCAGGACTATGGTGAAAAAGAAAATATCTTCAGATAGAAAGGACAGAAGCTTTCTATGATTCTTCTTTTATGGTATGTTATTCATTTCACATAGATAAAGCTTTTTTTACATTACGCAGCTTGGAAACTCAGTCATGGATGGATTCGTGAAGGCATATTTGGGATCACATTTGGGCCTATGGTGAAAAAGGAAATATCATCAGATAGAAACTGGAGAGAAGCTTTTTGAGAAACTGTTTGGCGATGTGTCAATTGCACTCAGGGAGTTATACCTTTCTTGTCATAAGGCACTGTTTGAATACTGTTCCTGTAAAACTAAAAAAGTGATATTTGGAGTGCCTTGAAGACTATGGTGAAAAGTGAAATATAATCAAATAAAAGCCAGAAAGAAGCGTTCCAAAAAACTACTCTCTGATATGTGCATTCATTTCAAAGAGTTAAAGCTTACTCTACGTTGCCCTGTTTGGAAAGTCTGTCTTTGAGGAATCTGCTAAGGGATATTAAGTGGCAGAGCTTTGGTGAAAAGGAAATATCTTCAGATGAAAACTGGAAAGAAGCTTTCTGAGCAACTGCTTTGTGATGTGTGGATTCATCTCAAAGAGTTATATCATTCTTTGGATTGAGCAATTTGAAATCACTGTCTCTGTGGAATCTGAGAAAGGACATTTGGGAATGCTCTTAAGAATATGTGAAAAAGAAATATCAGATAAAACCAGAAGGAAGCCTTCTGTGAAACTCCTAAGTGATGTGTGAATTCATATCACAGAGTTAAACCATTCTTTGGATTGGGCAGTTTGAAATCACTGTTTCTGTGGAATCTGAAAGGACATTGGAGCATTCAGGCTATGGTGAAAAGGAAATATCTTCAGATAGAAACTGGAGAAGCTTTCTGAGAACTGCTTTGTGATGTGCATTCACTCACAGTTATACCTTTCTTCTCATACAGCATGGGAATCCTTTTGGAAAAAGGTACCAAGGATATGGGAGCATATGCCTATGGTGAAAAGGAAATAGCCTCAGACAAAACTGGAAAGAAGCTTTCTGAGAAACTGCTTTGTGATGTGTATTCATCTCATAGATAAAACTTTCTTTATATTAGCAGTTGGAAACTCTGTTGTGGATGGATCCGCGAAGGGCATTCAGGAGCACATTCAGGACTATGGTGAAAAGGGAAACATATTCAGATAAAACTGGAAAGAAGCTTTCTGTGAAACTGCTTGTGATGTGTATTTATTCATCACATAGATAAAACTTTCTTTATATTAGCAGTTTGAAACTCTGTCTTTGAGGAATCTGAAGGGACATTCAGAAGTACATTCAGGCCTATGGTGAAAAAGGAAATAACTTGAGATAAAAACTGGAGAGTAGCTTTCTGAGAATCTGCTTTGTGATGTGTGCATTCCACTCAGGGAGTTACATCTCTTTTCTCATAAGGCAGTGTTTGAACACCGCTCATGTAAAACTGAAAAAGTGGTATTTTGGATGCATTGAAGACTATGGTGAAAAGTGAAACATCCTCAGACAAAAACTGGAAAGAAGCTTTCAAGAAAACTGCTCTGATATGTGCATTCATTTCAGAGAGTTAAAGCTTACACTACATTGCCCAGTTTGGAAACTCTGTCTTTGAGGAATCTGTGACAGGATATTAACTATGGTAAGGAAATGTCTTCTGATGAAAAGTGGTGAGAAGTTTACTGAGAAACTGCTTTGTGATGTGTGTATTCGTGCCATAGTGTTAAAACGACTTTAGATTGAGCAGTTTAAAAACACTGTTTCTATGGTATCTGAAAAAGGACATTTGGGAACACTCTTTAGAATATCCTGAAAAAGGAGTGACCTCAGATAGAAACCAGAAGGAAGCTTTCTGTGAATCTGCTCTGTGTCGCGTGAATTCCACTCACACAGTTAAGCTTCTCTTTTCATTGAGCAGTATTCTAACACTGTGTTTAGCCTTCGAAGTGATATTCAGGAGCGCTTTGAGGCTTATAGAGAAAACGGAAATATCTTCAGATAGAAACTGGAGAGAAGCTTTCCGAGGAACTGCTTTGTGACGTGTGCATGACACTCAAAAAATTATACCTTTCTTCTCATAGAGGATTGAGGAATCCCTTTGGAGAAAAATGTTCCGAAGGGACATTCGGGAGTATAGGGAAGTCTATGGTGAAAAAGGAAATATCCTCAGACAAAAACTGGAAAGAAGATTTCTGTGAAACTGCTTTGTGAGAGATATGTTTATTCATCTCACATAGATAAAGCTTTCTTTACATTATGCAACTTGGAAACTCCGTCATGGAAGGATCCGCGAAGCGACATTCGAGAGCACATTCAGGCCTATGGTGAAAAAGGAAATATCTTCAGAAAAAATTGGACAGAAGCTTTCTGAGAAACTGCTCTGTGTTCTGTTAATTCATCTCACGGAGATAAAACTTTCTTTATATTAGCAGTTTGAAACTCCTCATGGAAAAAAAATGATATTTCAGGAGCATTCAGGCTATGGTGAAAAAATATCTTCAGATAAAACCAGAGAAGCTTTCTGAGAAACTGCTCTGTGTTCTGTTAATTCATCTCACAGAGTTATACCTCTTTTCTCATAAGGCAGTTTGAAACTCTGAAATCAGTGATATTTTGGAGCATTGAAGACTATGGTGAAAAGTGAAATATCCTCAAAAAACCAGAGAAGCTTTCTGAGAAACTGCTCTGTGTCATGTGAATTCCACTCACAGTTAAGCTTCTTTTTCATTGAGCAGTTTGAAATCACTGTTTCTGTGGAATCTGAGAAGGACATTTGGGAACGCTTTTTAGAATTGGAGAAAGAAATATCTTCAGATGAAAACTGGAAGAAGCTTTCTGATCAACTGCTTTGTGATGTTTGTATTCATCTCACAGAGTTGAATCATTCTTTGGATTGAGCAGTTTGAAATCACTCTTTCTGTGGAACTTGAGAAAGGACATTTGGGAGTGCTCTTCAGAATATGCTGAAAATGAAATACTCTCAGATAAAAACCAGAAGGAAGCTTTCTGTGAAACTGCTCTGTGTTGTTTGAATTCCACGTGCACCATTAAGCTTCTCTTTGCATCGAGCCATTTTCTAACACTGCTTATGTTTAGTCTGCAAAGGGATATTGAGGAGCGCTTTGAGGCTTATGGTGAAAACGCAAATGTCTTCAGATAGAAACTGGAGAGAAGCTTTCCGAAGAGCTGCTTTGTGACATGTGCATTCCACTCACAGAGCTATACCTTTCTTCTCATAGAATTGAATCCGAGAAAAAACTACCAAGGGACATTTGGGAGTATATGGACGGCTACTGTGAAAAAAGAAATATCCTCAGACCAAAACTGGAAAGAAGCTTTCTGTGAAACTGCTTTGTGATAGATATGTGTATTCATCTGACGTAGATAAAACTTTCTTTATATTATGCAGTTTGGAAACTCCGTCATGGACTGATCCGCAAAGGGACATTCGGGACACCTTCATGCCTATGGTGGAAAAGGAAAACTCTTCAGATATAAACAGGAGAGAAACTTTCTAAGAAACTGCTTTGTGATGTGTGCATTCCACTCAGGGAGTTATACATCTTTTCCCATAGGGCAGTGTTTGAACACTGTTCCTGAAAAACCGAAAAATGATATTTCGGAGTGGTTTGTAGACTATGGCGAAAAGTGAAATATCCTCAGATAAAACCCAGAAAATAGCGTTCCAAGAAACTGTTCTCTGACATGAGCATTCATTTCCCAGAGTTAAAGCTTACTCTACATTACCGAGTTTGGAATCTCAGTCTCTGAGGAATCTGTGAAGGGATATTTAACGGTGCCCAGAGGCCTGTGGTGGGCAATGACATGTCTTTGATGAAAACTGGAGAGAAAATTTCTGAGCAACTGCTTTGTGGTGTGTGTATTGATATCATAGAGTTAAACCATTGTTTGGATTGAGCAGTTTGAAATCACTGTTTCTGTGGAATCTGAGGAAGAATATCTGGGAACGCTCTTTAGAATATGGAGAAAGAGATATCCTCAGATAAAAAGCAGAAGGAAGCTTTCTGTGAAATTGCTTTGTGTCATGTGAATTCCTTTCGCTCAGTTAAACTTCTCTTTTTCATTGAGCAGTTTTCAAACTCTGTTTAGTCTGCGAAGGGATATTCGGTACGCTTTGAGGCTTATGGTGAAAATGGAAATAGCCTCAGATGGAAACTGGAGGGAAACTTTCAGAGGAGCTGCATTGTGACGTTTGCATGCCACTCACAGAGTTATGCCTTTGTTCTCATAGAGGATTGGGGAATCCCTTTTGGAGAAAAAGCTACCAAGGGACATTTGGGAGTATATGGACGGCTACGTTGAAAAAAGAAATATCCTCAGACAAAAACTCGAAAGTCGCTTTCTATGAAACTGCTTTGTGATAGATATGTTTATTCATCTCACAGAGATAAAACTTTCTTTATATTACACAGTTTGGAAACTCCGTCATGGATGAATCAGCGAAGGGACATTCGGCAGCACATTCGGCCTATGGTGAAAAAGGAAATATCTTCAGATAGAAACTGGAGAGAATCTTTCTGAGAAACCGCTTTGTGATGTGTGCATTCCACTCAGGGCCTTATACATCTTTCCTCACAAGGCAGTGTTTGAACACTGTTCCTGTAAAACCCAAAAAGTGATATTTCGGAGCACATTGAAGACTATGGTGAAAAGTGAAATATCCTCAAATAAAACCTAGAAAGAAGAGTTCCAGGAAACTGCTCTCTGATATGTACATTTTTTTCACAGAGTTAAAGTTTACTTTACGTTGCCCACTTTGGAAACTCTGTCTTTGAAGAATCTATGAAGGGATATTAAGTGGCACCCAAAGGCCTGTGGTGAGCAAGGAAATATCTTCCAAAGAAAACTGGAGAGAAAGTTTCTGAGCAACTGCTTTGTGATGGGTGTGTTCATCTCATAGAATTAAACCATTCTTTGGATTGAGCAGCTTGAAATCACCATTTGGGTGGAATCTGAGGAAGGACATTTGGGAATGCTCTTTAGAATGTGGAGAAAGAAATATCCTCAGATGAAAGCCAGAAGGAAGCTTTCTGTGAAACTGCTCTGTATCATGTGAATTCCTCTCACTCAGTTAAGCTTCTCTTTTCATTGAGCAGTATTCTAACACTGTTTTTGTTTATTCTGTGCAGTGATATTCATTAGCACTTTGAGGCTTATGATGAAAACGGAAATATCTTTAGACAGAAACAGGGAAGAAGCTTTCCGAAGAGCTGCTTTGTGACATGTGCATTCCACTCACAGAGATATACATTTCTTCGCTTAGAGGATTGGTGAACCTCTTTTGGAGAAAAAGCCATCAAGGGACATTCAGGAGTACAGAGATGGCATTGGTGAAAAAGGAAATATCCTCAGACAAAAACTAGAAGGAAGATTTCTGTGAAACAGCTTTGTGATAGATATGTTTATTCATTCATATAGATAAAAGTTTCCTTATATTACACAGTTTGGAAACTCCGTCGTGGACGGATCTGTGAAGGGACATTCGAGAACACATTCAGACTTATGGTGATAAAGGAGATATCTTCAGATAAAAACTGGAGAGAAGCTTTCTGAGAAACTGCTTTGTGATGTGTGCATTCCACTCAGGGAGTTATACGTCTTTTCTCATAAGGCAGTGTTTAATCACTGTTCCTATAAAACCAAAAAAGTGATATTATGGAGTGCATTGAAGGCTATGGCGAAAAGTGAACTATCCTCAAATAAAGCCCAGAAAGAAGCGTTCCAAGAAACTGCTCTCTGATATGTGCATTCATTTCACAGAGGTAAAGTTTACTCTACATTGACCAGTTTGCCAATTCTGTCTTTCAGGAATCTGCAAAGGATATTAAGTGATGCCCGTTGGCTTGTGGTGAGCAAGGAAATGTCTTCCAATGAAAACTGGAGAGAACCTTTCTGAGAAACTGCTTTGTGATGTATGTATTCATCTCACAGAGTTAAATCATTCATTGGATTGAGCAGTTTGAATTCACTGGTTCTGAGGAACCTGAGGAGGGACATTTGGGAACGATCTTTAGAATATGGAGAAAGAAATATCCTCAGATAAAAACCAGAAGGAATCTTTCTGTGAAACTGCTCTGTGTCGTGTGAATTCCTCTCTCTCAGTTAAGCTTCTCTTTTCATTGAGCAGTTTTCTTACATTGTTCATGTTTAGCATTTGAAGGGATATAGGGGAGCACTTCGAGCCTTACGGTGAAAAAGAAAATATGTTCAGATAGAAACTGGAGAGAAGCTTTCCATGCAACTGCTTTGTGATGTGTGCATTCCACTCAGAGTTATACTCTTTTCTCATAAGGCAGTGTTTGAAACTCTGTCTTTGAGGAATCTGAAGGGATATTTGGAGCACTTTGAGGCTTATGGTGAAAAGGAAATACCTCAGACAAAACTGGAAAGAAGCTTTCTGAGAAACTGCTTTGTGATGTGTATTCATCTCATAGATAAAACTTTCTTTATATTAGCAGTTTGAAACTCTGTCTTTGAGGAATCTGAAGGATATTGGGAGCACATTCAGGCTATGGTGAAAAGGAAATATCTCAGATAAAACTGGAGAAGCTTTCTGAAACTGCTTTGTGATGATATGTTTATTCATCTCACATAGATAAAGCTTTCTACATTACACAGTTTGAAACTGTCATGGATGGATCTGAAGGGATATTTGGAGCACTTTGAGGCTTATGGTGAAAAGGAAATATCTTCAGATAAAAATGGGAGAGAAGCTTTCTGAGAAACTGCTTTGTGATGTGTGCATTCACTCAGAGTTATACTCTTTTCTCATAAGGCAGTGTTTGAACACTGTTCCTGTAAAACTGAAAAAGATATTTTGGAGCATTGAAGACTATGGTGAAAAAGAAATATCTTCAGATAAAACCAGAAGAAGCTTCAGAAACTGCTCTGATATGTGCATTCATTTCACAGAGTTAAAGCTTTCTTTACATTACACAGTTTGGAAACTGTCTTTGAGGAATCTGTGAAGGGATATTAAGTGCACTGAGGCCTATGGTGAAAAGGAAATATCTTCAGAAAACTGGAGAGAAGCATTCTGAGCAGCTGCTTTGTAATGTGTGTATTCGTCTCATAGGGTTAAATCATTCTTTGGATTGAGCAGTTTGAAATCACTGTTTCTGTGGGACCTTGGAAAGGAAATTTGGGAACGCTCTTTAGAATATGCTGAAAAAGAAATACCTTCAGATAAAAACCGGAAGCAAGCTTCCTGTGAAACTGCTTTGTGTCATGTGAATTCCACTCGCCCATTTAAGCTTCACTTTTCATTGAGCAGTTTCCTAACACTGTTTATGTTTAGTGTGCATGGGGATATTCGGGAACACTTTGAGGCTTACGGTGAAAAAGAAATATCTTCAGATAAAACTGGAGAAGCTTTCTGACTGCTTTGTGATGTGCATTCCACTCACAGAGTTATACCTTCTTCTCATAGAGGATTGAAATCCCTTTGGACAAAAAGGAACCAAGGGATATTTGGGGGCATATTGATGAATATGATGAAAAGGGAAATAGTTTCAGAGAAAAACTGGAAAGAAACTTTCTGTGAAACTGCTCTGTGCTATGTGTATTCATTGCACATAGAAAAAACTTTCTTTTACAGTTTGGAAACTGTCATGGATGGATCTGAAGGGACATTGAGCACATTCAGGCCTATGGTGAAAAGGAAATCTTCAGATGAAAACTGGAGAGAAGCTTTCTCAGAAACTGCTTGGTGATGTGTGCAATCCACTCAGGGAGTTATACCTCTTTACTCATAAGGCAATGTTTGAACACTGTTCCTGCAAAACCAAAAAATTAATATGCCAGAACGCATGGAAGACTATGACGAAAAGTGAAATATCCTCAAGTAAAGCCCATGGAAAAGTGTTCAAAGAAACTGCTCTCTGATATTTGCATTGATTTTAGAGCGTTAAAGCTTACTGTCCATTGCCCAGTTTGGAAACTGTCTTTGAGGAATCTGTGAAGGGATATTAAGTGCACTCAAAGACTTGTGGTGAGCAAGGAAATGTCTTCCGATGAAAACTGGAGAGAAGTTTTCAGAGCAAATGCTTTGTGATGTGTGTATTTGTCTCATAGAGTTAAACCATTCTTTGGATTGAGAAGTTTGAAATCACTGTTTCTGTGGAATCTGAGGAAGAATATCTGGGAACGCTCTTTAGAATATGGAGAAAGAGATATCCTCAGATAAAAAGCAGAAGGAAGCTTTCTGTGAAATTGCTTTGTGTCATGTGAATTCCTTTCGCTCAGTTAAGCTTCTCTTTTTCATTGAGCAGTTTTCAAACTCTGTTTAGTCTGTGAAGGGATATTCGGTACGCTTTGAGGCTTATGGTGAAAACGGAAATATCTTCAGATAGAAACTGGGGAGAAATTTTCAGAGGAGCTGCTTTGTGTTGTGTGCATTCCACTCACAGAGTTATACCTTCCTTCTCATAGAGGATTAGAGAATCCCCTTTGGAGAAAGAGCTACCAAGGGATTTGGGAGTATGGACTATGGTGAAAAAGGAAATATCCTCAGACAAAAACTGGAAAGAAGAATTCTGTGAAACTGCTTTGTGATATTTGTGTTTATTCATCTCACATAGATAAAATTTTCTTCATATTACAGTTTGAAACTGTCATGGATGGATCTGAAGGGATATTTGGAGCACTTTGAGGCTTATGGTGAAAAATATCTTCAGATAAAAACTGGAGAGAAGCTTCCGGTGAAACTACTTTGTGATGTGTGCGTTCCATCCAGGGAGTTATACCTTTTTCTCATAAGACAGTGTTTTAACACTGTTCCTGTAAAACAAAATGATTCAGAAGCATTGAAGACTATGGTGAAAAAATATCTTCAGATAAAACTGGAAGAAGCTTTCAGAAACTGCTCTGATATGTGCATTCATTTCATAGAGTTAAAGCTTCTCTACATTCAGTTTGGAAACTCTGTCTTTGAGGAATCTGAAGGATATTAAGTGGGCCCAGCTGTGTGAAAAGGAAATGTCTTCAGAAAACTGGATAGAAACTTTCTGAGAAACTGCTTTGTGATGTGTACTCATTTCAGAGTTAAATCATTCTTTGGATTGAGCAGTTTGAAACTGTCATGGATGGATCCATGAAGGGACATTGAGCACATTCAGGCCTATGGTAAAAACGAAATTATCTTCAGATAAAACTGGAGAAGCTGAGAAACTGCTTTGTGATGTGTATTCATCTCATAGAGTTAAAGCTTTCTTTTCATTGAGCAGTATTTTAACACTGTTCCTGTAAAACCAAAAATGATTTTGAGCACATTGAAGACTATGGTGAAAAGTGAAATATCCTCAAATAAAACTGAAAGAAGCTTTCCAAGAAACTGCTCTCTGATGTGCATTCATTTCAGAGTTAAAGCTTTCTTTACATTGCAGTTTGGAAACTCTGTCTTTGAGGAATCTGAAGGATATTAAGTGGGAGAACTGTGGTGAAAAGGAAATGTCTTCAGAAAACTGGAAGAAGCTTTCTGAGAAACTGCTTTGTGATGTGTATTCATCTCATAGAGTTAAATCATTCTTTGGATTGAGCAGTTTGAAATCACTGTTTCTGTGGAATCAGAAAGGACATTTGGGAACTCTTAGAATATGAAAAAGAAATATCAGATAAAACCAGAAGAAGCTTTCTGTGAAACTGCTCTGTGTCATGAATTCCACTCACACAGTTAAGCTTCTCTTTTCATTGAGCAGTTCTAACACTGTTTTGTGAGTCTGAAGGGATATTTGGAGCACTTTGAGGCTTATGGTGAAAAGGAAATATATTCCGATAAAAACTAGAGAGAAGCTTTCTGAGAAACTGCTTTGTGATGTGTGCATTCCACTCACAGAGTTATACCTTTCTTCTCATAGAGATTGAATCCTTTTGGAGAAAAAGCTACCAAGGGACATTGAGTATGGATATGAAAAGGAAATATATCAGACAAAAACTGGAAGAAGCTTTCTGTGAAACTGCTTTGATGATGTTTATTCATCTCATAGATAAAGCTTTCTTTACATTACACAGTTTGAAACTCTGTCATGGAGGATCTGAAGGGACATTGAGCACATTCAGGACTATGGTGAAAAGGAAATATCTTCAGATAAAACTGGAAGAAGCTTTCTGTGAAACTGCTCTGTGATGTGCATTCACTCAGAGTTAAAGCTTTCTTTTCATTGAAACTGTCATGGAAGGATCTGAAGGGACATTGAGCACATTCAGGCTATGGTGAAAAGGAAATATCTCAGATAAAAACCAGAAGCTTTCTGTGAAACTGCTGTGATGTGTGCATTCCACTCAGTTATACTCTTTTCTCATAAGCAGTTTTAACACTGTTTGTAAAACCAAAAAGGATATTTGGAGCATTGAAGACTATGGAAAAGAAATATCTCAGATAAAAACCAGAAGAAGCTTTCCAGAAACTGCTTTCTGATATGTGCATTCACTTCATAGAGTTAAAGCTTACTCTTTGTTACCAAGTTTGGAAACTCTGTCTTTGAGGAATCTGTGAAGGGATATTAAGTGTCACCCAGAGGCCTGTGGTAAGCAAGGAAATGTCTTCGGTTGAAAAGTGAAGAGAAACTTTCTGAGTAACTGCTTTGTGATGTGTGTAATCATCTCATAGACTTAAATCACTGTTTCAATTGAGCATTTTGAAATCACTGTTTCTGTGAAACCTGAGAAAGGACATTTGGGAACACTCTTTAGAATATGTGGAAAAAGAAATACCCTCAGATAAAAATCAGAAGGAATCTTTCTGTGAAACTTCTCTGTGTCATGTGAATTCCACTCACACAGTTAAGTTTCTGTTTTCATTGAGCAGTATTTTAACACTGTTTTTATTTAGTCTGCCAAGGGATATTCGGGAGCACTTTGAGGCTTATGGTGAAAACGGAAATATCTTCAGATAGAAACTGGGAAATTCCATGAGCAACACATTGGACTATGTGAAAGGAAATATCCTCATAAAACCAGAAGAAGCTTTCTGTGAAACTGCTCTGTGATATGTGTATTCATCTCATATAGATAAAGCTTCTCTTTTCATTGAGCAGTATTCTAACATTATGTAACTGAAGGATATTTGGAGCACATTTGAGGCTATGGTGAAAAGGAAATATCTTCAGATAAAAACTGGAAGCTTTCTGAGAACTTTGTGATGTGCATTCACTCACAGAGTTACCTTTTCTCATAAGGCAGTTTGAACACTGTTCTGTAAAACTGAAGGATATTTGGAGCACATTGAAGACTATGGTGAAAAAAAATATCTCAAAAAAAACTGGAAGAAGCTTTCTGTGAAACTGCTTTGTGATGTATGTATTCATCACATAGATAAACTTTCTTTACATTATGCAGTTTGGAAACTCTGTCATGGATGGATCTGAAGGGACATTTGCACTCAGCTATGGTGAAAAAGGAAATATCTTCCGTTCAAAACTGGAGAAAAGCTTTCTGAGAAACTGCTCTGTGATGTGTGCATTCACTCAGAGTTATACTTTTTCTTTGAGCAGTTTGAAATCACTGTTCTGTAAAACTGAAGGATATTTGGAGCATTGAAGACTATGGAAAAGGAAATATCCTCAGATAAAAACCAGAAGAAGCTTTCAAAAACTGCTTTGATAGTGCATTCATTTCACAGAGTTAAAGCTCTCATTCAGTTTGGAAACTCTGTTTTGAGGAATCTGAAGGGATATTAAGTGGCACAGAGGCCTGTGGTGAAAAGGAAATATCTTCAGATGAAAACTGGAGAGAAGAAACTGCTTTGTGTGTGCATTCACTCATAGAGTTAAATCATTCTTTGGATTGAGCAGTTTGAACACTGTCTGTAAAACAAAAAGGATTTGGAGCACATTGAAGACTATGGAAAAGTGAAATATCTCAGATAAAACCCAGAAAAGCTTTCTGAAACTGCTCTGTGATATGTATTCATCTCACAGAGTTAAAGCTCTCATTTCAGTTTGGAAATCTGTCTTTGAGATCTGAAGGGATATTAAGTGGCAGAGGCCTGTGGTGAAAAGGAAATATCTTCAGAAAACTGGAGAGAAGCTTTCTGAGCAACTGCTTTGTGATGTGTATTCACTCATAGAGTTAAACCATTCTTTATGAGCAGTTTGAAATCACTGTTCTGTGGAATCTGGAAGGATATTTGGAGCACATTGAAGACTATGGAAAAGGAAATATCCTCAGATAAAAACCATAAGGAAGCTTTCTGTGAAACTGCTATGTGTTGTGAATTCCTCTCACTCAGTTAAGCTTCTCTTTTCATTGAGCAGTATTCTAACACTGTTTTGAATCTGTGAAGGGATATTTGGGAGCTTTGAGGCTTGGTGAAAAAGGAATATCTTCAGACAGAAACTGGAGAGAAGCTTTTCGAGGAACTGCTTTGTGACGTATGCATTCCGCTCACCGTGTTATACCTCTCTTCTCATACAGCATGAAACCTTTTGGAGTGGATATTGAGCATATTGACTATGGTGAAAAGGAAATATCCTCAGACAAAAACTGGAAAGAAATTTCTGTGAAACTGCTCTGTGATATGTGTATTCATCTCATAGAGTTAAAGCTTCTTTTCATTATGCAGTTTGGAAACTCTGTCATGGACGGATCCGCGAAGGGACATTCGGAAGCACATTCAGGCCTATGGTGAGAAAAGAAATATCTTCAGATAAAACTGGAAAGAAGCTTTCTGAGAAACTGCTTTGTGATGTATGTTTATTTCTCACATAGATAAAGCTTCTTTTCATTAGCAGTTTGAAATCACTGTTTCTGTGGATCTGAAGGACATTTGAGCACATTCAGGCTATGGTGAAAAGGAAATATCTCAGATAAAACTGGAGAAGCTTTCTGAGCTGCTTTTGATGTGCATTCCACTCAGAGTTATACCTTTTTCTCATAAGCAGTGTTTGAACACTATTCCTGTAAAACAGAAAAAGGGATATTTGAGCATTGAAGACTATGGAAAAGGAAATATCTTCAGATAAAACTGAAGAAGCTTTCTGAAACTGCTCTGATATGTGCATTCATTTCACAGAGTTAAAGCTTTCTACATTGCAGTTTGGAAACTCTGTCTTTGAGATCTGAAGGGATATTTGGAGCACATTCAGGACTATGGTGAAAAGAAATATCTTCAGATGAAACTGAGGTGTGTTCATCTCATAGAGTTAAATCATTCTTTGTATTGAGCAGTTTGAAATCACTATTTCTGTGGACACTGAGAAAGGACATTTGGGAACATTCCTAAGAATATGTGAAAAGAAATATTCTCAGATAAAAACCAGAAGGAAGCTTTCTGTGAAACTACTATGCATTGTGTGAATTCCATTCCCTCAACTAAGCTTCTCTTAACATTGAGCAGTTTTCTAACACTGTTTATGTTTAGCGTGTGAAGGGATATGCGGGAGCACTTTGAGGCTTATGGTGAAAAATAAATATGTTCAGATAGAAAGTGAAGAGAAGTTTTCTGAGGAATTGCTTTGTGATGTTTGCATTCCACTCACAGTGTTATACCTCTCTTCTCATACAGCATTGGGGAAACCCTTCTGGGGAAGAAATTTACCAAGGGATAGCCGGGAGAATATTGATGCTTATTGTGAAAAGAGGAATAGCCTCAGACAAAAACTGGAAAGAAGCCTTCTGTGAAACTGCTCTGTGATATATGTATTCATCTCACATAGAAAGCTTCCTTTACAGTATGCACCTTGGAAACTCTGTCATGGAAGGATCCACGAAGGGATATTCGGGAGCACATTCAGGACTATGGTGAAAAGGGAAATATTTCAGATGAAAACTGGAAAGAAGCTTTCTTAGAAACTGCTTTGTGATGTGCATTCACTCACAGTTAAAACTTCTTACATTGCAGTTTGAAACTGTCATGGATGGATCTGAAGGACATTTGGGAGCACATTCAGGACTCTGGTGAAAAAGGAAATATCTTCAGATAAAACTGAAGAAGCTTTGTGAAACTGCTTTTTGTCATTTATTCATCTCACATAGATAAAGCTTCTTTCATTAGCAGTTTGAAACTGTCATGGATGGATCTGAAGGACATTTGAGCACATTCAGGCTATGTGAAAAAGGAAATCTTCAGATAAAAAAGAAGCTTTCTGAGCTGCTTTGTGATGTGTGCATTCACTCAGAGTTATACCTCTTTTCTCATAAGGCAGTGTTTGAACACTGTTTCTGTAGAACTGAAAAAGTGATATTTCAGAGCATTGAAGACTATGGAAAAGTGAAATATCCTCAGATAAAACCAGAAGAAGCTTTCTGAGAAACTGCTTGTGATGTGTGCATTCACTCACAGAGTTATACCTCTTTTCTCATAAGCAGTTTGAAACTCTGTTTTAGGAATCTGAAGGGATATTAAGTGGTGCCTGAGGCTTTGGTGAAAAGGAAATATCCTCAGATAAAAACTGGAGAAGCTTTCTGAGCAACTCTTTTGTGACGTTTGTATTCACCTCATACAGTTAAATCATTCTTTGGATTGAGCAGTTTGAAATCACTGTTTCTATGGAATCTGAGAAAGGACATTTGGGAATGCTCTTCAGAATATCCTGGAAAAGAAATAACCTCAGATAGAAACCAGAAGAAAGCTTTCTGTGAAACTACTATGTGTCATGTGAATTCCTCTTACTCATTTAAGCATCTCTTTTGATTGAGCAGTTTTCTAACCCTGTTTATGTTTAGCATGTGAAGGGATATTCGGGAGCGCTTTGAGGCTTACGGTGAAAAAGACAATATTTTCAGGTAGAAACTGGAGAAAAGCTTTCTGAGAAACTGCCTTTTGATGTGTGTATTCCACTCAGGGAGTTATACCTCTTTTCATAGGGGATTTGGGAATCCCTTTTGGAGAAAAAGCTACCAAGGGACATTTGGGAGCACATTCAGGACTATGGTGAAAGAGGAAATATCTTCCGTTCAAAACTGGAAAGAAGCTTTCTGTGAAACTGCTCTGTGATGTATTATTCATCTCATAGATAAAACTTCTTTATATTATGCAGTTTGAAACTCTCATGGATGGATCTGAAGGACATTGGGAGCACGTTCAGGCCTATGGTGAAAAAGGAAATATCTTCCGTTCAAAACTGGAGAGAAGCTTTCTGAGAAACTACTCTGTGATGTGTGCATTCTACTCAGGGAGTTATACCTCTTTTCTCATAAGGCAGTGTTTGAACACTGTTCCTGTAAAACCAAAAAAGTGATATTTCGGAGCACATGGAAAACTATGGCGAAAAGTGAAATATCCTCAAATAAAACCCAGAAAGAAGCGTTCCAAGAAACTGCTCTCTGACATGTGCATTTATTTCACAGAAATAATGCTTATTCTACATTGCCAAGTTTGGAAACTCTACCTTTGAGAAATCTGCGAAGGGATAGTAAGTGGCACCTGGAGGCATTTGGTGAGCATGGAAACAACTTCCGTTGAGACCTGGAGGTAAGCTTTCTGAGCAATTGCTTTGTGATGTGTGTATTCATCTCATAGAGTTAAATCATACTTTGAATTGAGCAGTTTGATGTCACTATTTCTGTGGAATCTGAGGAAGAACACTTGAGAACGCTCTTTAGAATATGGAGAAAGAAATATAATCAGGTAAGTAAAAGTAGGAAGCTTTCTGTGAAACTACTATGTGTCGTGTGAATTCCTCTTGCTCAGTTAAACTTCTGTTTTCCTTGAGCAATTTTCTAACAGTGTTTACTTTTAGCATGTGAAGGGATATTCGGGAGTGCTTTGAGGCTTACGGAGAAAAAGGAAATATGTTCACATAGAAACTGGAGAGATTTTTTCCGAGGAACTGCTTTGTGACGTGTACATTTCACTTACAGTGTTATACCTCTGTTCTCATACAGCATTGGGGAAACCTTTTTGGAGAAAAAAGCTACCAGGGACATTTGGGAAATGCTCTTAGAATATGCTGAAAAAGAAATATCTTCAGACAAAAAGTGAAAAGAAGCTTTCTGTGAAACTGCTCTGTGATATGTGTATTCATCTCACACAGATAAAGCTTTCTTTACGTTATGCAGCTTGGAAACTCTGTCGTGGATGTATCCGCGAAGGGATATTCAGGAGCACATTCAGTAGTATGGTGAAAAAGGAAATATCTTCAGATAAAAACTGGAAAGAAGCTTTCTGAAACTGCTTTGTGATGATATGTTTATTCATCACATAGATAAAGCTTCTTCATTACAGTTTGAAACTCTCTCATGGATGGATCCGCAAAGGGACATTCGGGAGCACATTCAGGACTATGGTGAAAAAGGGAATCTCTTCAGATAAAAACAGGAGAGAAGCTTTCTATGAAACTGCTTTGTGATTTGTGCATTCCACTCAGGGAGTTATATATCTTTTCTCATAGGGCAGTGTTTGTACACTGTTCTGTAAAACGAAAAAGTGATATTTTGGAGCACATTGAAGACTATGGAGAAAAGTAAAATATCCTCAGATAAAACCCAGAAAGAAGCTTTCAGAAACTGCTCTGATATGTATTCATTTCACAGAGTTAAAGCTTTCTCTACATTTCCCAGTCTGGAAAGTCTGTCTTTGAGGATTCTTGGAAGGGATATTCAGGAGCACTTTGAGGCTTATGGTGAAAAGGAAATATCTTCAGAAAACTGGAGAAAGCTTTGTGATGTGTGTATTCATCTCATTAAGTTAAATCAGTCACTGGTTTGAGCAGTTTGAAATCACTGTTTCTGTGGAACCTGAGAAGGACATTTGGGAAATGCTCTTAGAATATGTGAAGAGAAATATCTTCAGATAAAAACCAGAGGGAAGCTTTCTGTGAAACTGCTCAGTGTTGTGTGAATTCCACTCACACTGTTAAGCTTCTATTTTCATTGAGAAGTATTCTAACACTCTTTATGTTTAGCGTGCGAAGGGATTTTCAGGTGCGCTTTGAGGCTTACGGTGAAAAAGGAAACATGTTCAGATAGAAACTGGAGAGAAGTTTTCCGAGGAACTGCTTTGTGACGTTTGCAATCCACTCACAGAGTTATACCTTTCTTCTCATAGAGCAATGGGGAATCTCTTTTGGAGAAAAAGCTACCATGGGACATTCGGGAGTTTATGGATCACCATGGTGAAAAAGGAAATATCATCAGACAAATCTGGAAAGAAGCTTTCTGTGAAACTGCTTTGTGATAGATATCCTTATTGATCTCACACAGATAAAAGCTTTTTATATTACACAGTTGGAAACTCTGTCATTGACGGATCCGTGAAGGGACATTTGGGAGCACATTCAGGCCTGTGGTGAAAAAGAAAATACTTCAGATAAACACAGGAGAGAAACTCGGATAAACTGCTTTGTAATGTGTGCATTCCTCTCAGGTAGTTATACCTCTTTTCTCATAAGGCAGTGTTTGAACACTGTTCCTGTAAAACTGAAAAAGTGATATTTTGGAGTGCCCTGAAGACTATGGCAAAAAGTGAAATATAATCAAATAGAACCCAGAAAGAAGTGTTCCAAGAAACTGTCCTGTGATATGTGTATTCATTTCACAGAGTTAAAGTTTACTCTACATTGCTCAGTTTCGAAATTCTGTCTTTGAGGAATCTACAAAGGCATATTAAGTGGCGCCGGAGACCTGTGGTGAGCAAGGAAATGTCTTCCGTTGAAAACTGGAGAGAAACTTTCTGAGAAACTGCTTTCTGGTGTGCGTATTCATCCCATAAAGATAAATCATTTTTTGGATTGAGCAGTTTGAAATCACTGTTTCTGTGGAATCTGAGAAGGACATTTGGGAAATGCTCTTTAGAATATGGAGAAAGAAATATCTGCGGATAAAAACTGGAAAGAAGCTTTCTGTGAAACTGCCATGTGTCGTGTGAATTCTTCTCATTCAGTTAAGCTTCTCTTTTCATTGAGCAGTTTTCTAACACTGTTTATGTTTAGTGTGCAAAAGGATATTCAGGAGTACTTTGAGGCTTACGGTGAAAAGGAAATATGTTCAGATAAAAACTGGAGATGAGCTTTCCGAGGAACCGCTTTGTGACATGTGCATTGCACTCACAGTGTTATAACTCCCTTCTCATAGAGGATTGAAAATCTGAGAAAAAAGCTACCAGGGACATTCAGGAGTATATGGCTATGGTGAAAAAATATCCTCAGACAAAACTGGAAAGAAGCTTTCTGTGAAACTGCTGTGATGATATGTTTATTCATCACATAGATAAAACTTTCTATATTACACAGTTTGAAACTCTGTCATGGATGGATCTGAAGGACATTTGGGAGCACATTCAGGCCTATGGTGAAAAAGGAAATATCTTCCGTTCAAAACTGGAGAGAAGCTTTCAGAGAAACTGTTTTGTGATATGTGCATTCCACTCAGGGAGTTATACCTCTTTTCTCATAAGGCAGTGTTCAAACACTGTTCCTGTAAAAGAAAAAAGTGATATTTCGAAGAGCATCGAAGACTATGGTGAAAAGTGATATATCCTCAAGTAAAACCCAGAAGGAAGTGTTCCAAGAAACTGTTCTCGGATATGTGCATTCATTTCACAGAGGTAAAGCTTCTTTACATTGCAGTTTGGAAACTCTCTTTGAGGAATCTGTGAAGGGATATTCAGGAGCACTTTGAGGCTTATGGTGAAAAAGGAAATATTCAGAAAACTGGAGAGAAGCTTTCTGAGCAACTGCTTTGTGACGTGTGTATTCATCTCATAGAGTTAAATCATTCTTTGGATTGAGCAGTTTGAAATCACTGTTTCTACGGAATCTGAGGAAGGACATTTGCAAACGCCTTTTAGAATATGGAGAAAGAAATATCCTCAGATAAAAACCAGAAGGGAGCTTTCTGTGAAACTGCTCTGTGTCATGTGAATTCCTCTTGCTCAGTTAAGCTTCTGTTTTCACTGAGTTGTTTTCAACCACTGTTTATGTTTAGTGTGAGAATGGTTATTCGGGAGTGCCTTGAGGCTTACGGTGAAAAAGGAAATATGTTGAGATAGTAACTGGATAGAATCTTTCCAAGGAACTGCTTTGTGATGTGTGCATTCCACTCACAGTGTTATACCTTTCTTCTCATACAGTTTGAAACTCTGTCTTTGAGGAATCTGAAGGGATATTTGGGTATATTGTATGGTGAAAAGAAATCTCAGATAAAACTGGAAAGAAGCTTTCTGTGAAACTGCTCTGTGATATGTGTATTCATCTCACATAGACAAAGCTTTCTTTACATTACAGTTTGGAAACTCTGTCACGGATGGATCCGTGAAGGGACATTCAGGAGCACATTCAGGACTATAGTGAAAATGGAAATATCTTCAGATAAAAACTGGAGAGAAGCTTTCTGAGCTGCTTTGTGATGTGTGTATTCATCTCATAGATAAAGCTTTCTTTACATTACAGTTTGAAACTCTGTCATGGATGGAACTGAAGGGATATTTGGGTATATTGTATGGTGAAAAGGAAATATCTCAGATAAAACTGGAAAGAAGCTTTCTGAGAAACTGCTTGTGATGTGCATTCCACTCAGAGTTATACCTCTTTTTCATAAGGCAGTGTTTGAACACTGTTCCTGTAAAAGAAAAGGATATTCAGTACATTGAAGACTATGGAGAAAAGGAAATATCTCAAATAAAACTAGAAGAAGCTTTCTGAAACTGCTTTGTGATGTGCATTCCACTCACAGAGTTATACTTTCTTCTCATACAGTTTGAAACTCTGTCTTTGAGAATCTGAAGGATATTCAGGAGCACTTTGAGGCTTATGGTGAAAAGGAAATATCTTCAGATAAAAACTGGAGAAGCTTTCTGAGCTGCTTTGTGATGTATTCATCTCATAGAGTTAAATCATTCTTTATTGAGCAGTTTGAAATCACTGTTCCTGTGGAATCTGCGGAAGGACATTTGGGAACCCTCTTCACAATACAGAGAAAAAAATATCCTCACACAAAAACCAGAAGGAATCTTTCTGTGAAACTGTTATGTGTCCTGTGAATTCCTCTCACTCAAATATGCTTCATTTTTCATTGAGCAATTTTCTAACACTGTTTATGTTTAGCGTGCAAAGGGATTTTCAGGAGCGCTTTGAGGCTTACAGTGAAAAAGGAAATATGTTCAGACCGAAACTGAAGAGAACCTTTCCAAGGAACTGCTTTGTGACGTGTGCATTCCACTCACAGTGTTATACCTCTCTTTCAGCATTGAAACTTTTGGATAAAAGGAAGCTTTCTGAAACTGCTTTGTGATGTGCATTCCACTCACAGTTAAGCTTGTCTTTTGATTGGGCAGTTTTCTAATGTTGTTCATGTTTAGCGTACGAAGGGATATAAGGGAGCACTTTGAAGCTTATGGTGAAAAAATATCTTCAGAAAACTGGAGAAGCTTTCTGAAACTGCTTTGTGACGAGTGCATTCCACTCACAGTGTTATATCTTTCTCAAAGATGAAACTTTCTGAATCTGCTTTTTGCTATGTTTATTCAACTCACATAGATAAAAGTTTCTTTATATTATGCACTTTGGTAACTCCATCATGGATGGATTCGTGAAGGGACATTCCGGAGCACATTCAGGCCAATGGGGAAAAAGGAAATACCTTCAGATAAAAACTGGCAAGAAGCTTTCTGAGAAACTGCTTTGTGATAGATACGTCTGTTCATCTCACATAGATAAAAGTTTATTTCTCCTATGCAATTTTTTAAGCTGCATCATGGATGGATTCGCGAACGGACATTCAGGAGCACATTCAGGACTGTGGTGAAATAGGAAATATCTCCAGATAAAAACAGGAGAGAAGCATGCTGAGAAACTGCTTTGTGATGTGTCCATTCCACTCAGGGAGTTATACCTCTTTACTCATAAGGCGGTGTTTCAACACTGTTTCTGTAAAAAATGAAAAGTGATATTTGGAGCATTGAAGACTATGGAAAAGTGAAATATCCTCAGATAAAACCAGAAGAAGCTTTCCAAGAAACTGCTCTGTGATGTGCATTCATTTCAGAGTTAAAGCTTTTCTACATTTCAGTTTGGAAATCTGTCTTTGAGGATCTGAAGGGATATTAAGTGGTGAGGCCTGTGGTGAGCAAGGAAATGTCTTCAGAAAACTGGAGAAGCTTTCTGAGCAACTGCTTTGTGATGTGTGTATTCATCTCAGAGTTAAATCATTCTTTGGATTGAGCACTTTGAAATCACCGTTTCCGAGGAATCTGAGAAAGGACATTTGGGAAGCTCTTAGAATATGGAAAAGAAATATCTCAGATAAAACCAGAAGAAGCTTTCTGTGAAACTGCTCTGTGATGTGCATTCCACTCACAGTTAAGCTTCTTTTTATTGCAGTTTCTAACACTGTTTAGTTTAGTCAGAAGGGATATTCAGGAGCACTTTGAGGCTATGGTGAAAAGGAAATATCTTCAGATAGAAACTGGAGAGAAGCTTTCTGAGAACTGCTTTGTGATGTGTATTCATCTCACAGAGTTAAATCATTCTTTGGATTGAGCAGTTTGAAATCACTGTTTTTGTAGAATCTGAGGAAGGACATTTGGGAGTATATGGGCAACTATGGTGAAATAGGAATTATCCTAAGACAAAAACTGGAAAGAAGCTTTCTGTGAAACTGCTTTGTGAAAGATATGGGTATTCGTCTCACATAGATAAAACTTTCTATATATAATGCAGTTTTGAAAATGCATCATGGACGGATTCGTGAAGGGACATTCGGGATCTCATTCAGGCCTGTGGGGAAATAGGGCATAACTTCAGATAAAAACTGGAGAGAAGCTTTCTGAGAAACTACTTTGTGATGTGTGCATTCCACTCAGGGAGTTATACCTCTTTTCTCATAAGGCAGTGTTTGAACACTGTTCCTGTAAAACCAAAAAAGTGATATTTCAGAGCACATTGAAGACTATGGCAAAAAGTGAAATATACTCAAAAAGAAACACAGAGAGAAGCGTTCCAAGAAACTACTCCTTGATACGTGCATTCATTTCACAGTTAAAACTTACTCTACGTTGCCTAGTTTGGAAACACTGTCTTTGAGGAATCTGTGAAGGGATATTAAGTGGTTTGGAGGCTTACGGTGATCAAGGGAACATCTTTTGATGAAAACTGAGGAGAAGTTTTCTGAGCAACTGCTTTGTGATGTGTGTATTCATCTCACAGAATTCAACCATTCTTTGGATTGAGCAGTTTGAAATGACTGTTTTTGTGGAATCTGAGGAAGGCTATTTTGGTACCGTCCTTAGAATATGAAGAAAGAAATATCCTCAGGTAAAATCCAGAAGGAAGCTTTCTGTGAAACTGCTTTGTGATATGTGTATTTATCTCATAGAGTTAAATCATTCTTTGGATTGAGCGGTTTGAAATAACTGTTTCTGTGGAATCTGAGAAGGACATTGGAGCATTGAAGACTATGGTGAAAAGGAAATATCTTCAGATAGAAACTGGAGAGAAGCTTTCTGAGAACTGCTTTGTGATGTGCATTCCACTCACAGTGTTATACTCTTTCTCATACAGCATGGAAACTTTTGAGAAAAAAAAGGATATTCAGGAGCACTTTGAGGCTATGGTGAAAAGGAAATCTTCAGATAAAACTGGAAAGAAGCTTTCTGTGAAACTGCTTTGTGATATGTGTATTCATGTCACATAGATAAAGCTTTCTTTCATTACACAGTTTGAAACTCTGTCATGGAGGATCCAGAAGGACATTGGGAGCACATTCAGGCCTATGGTGAAAAGGAAATAACTTCAGATAAAACTGGATAGAAGCTTTCTGTGAAACTGCTTTTTGCTAGGTTTATTCATCTCACATAGATAAAGATTTCTTTCATTACACAGTTTGAAACTCTGTCTTTGAGGAATCTGAAGGACATTGGAACACATTCAGGACTATGGTGAAAAGGAAATATCAGATAAAACTGGAGAGAAGCTTTCTGTGAAACTGCTTTGTGATGTGCATTCATTTCACAGAGTTAAACCATTCTTTGGATTGAGCAGTTTGAAACTCTGTCTTTGAGGAATCTGAAGGATATTTGGGCACATTCAGGCTATGGTGAAAAGGAAATATCTTCAGATAAAACTGGAGAAGCTTTCTGAGAAACTGCTTTGTGATGTGCATTCATTTCACAGAGTTAAATCATTCTTTATTGAGCAGTTTGAAACTGTTTGTAAAACTGAAAAAGGATATTGGACACATTGAAGACTATGGTGAAAAGAAATATCTCAATAAAACTAGAAGAAGCTTTCAGAAACTGCTCTGATATGTGTATTCATCACATAGATAAACTTCTTTCATTACAGTTTGGAAACTGTCTTTGAGGATCTGTGAAGGGATATTGGGAGCACATTCAGGCTATGGTGAAAAATATCTTCAGATGAAAACTGAGAGAAGCTTTCTGAGAACTGCTTTGTGATGTGTATTCATCACAGTTAAACCATTCTTTATTGAACAGTTTGAAATCACTGTTTCTGTGGAATCTGAGAAAGGACATTTGGGAGCACTCAGAATATGTGAAAAGAAATATCCTCAGATAAAACCAGAAGAAGCTTTCTGTGAAACTGCTGTATGTGAATTCCACTCACAGTTAAGCTCTTTTTCATTGAGCAGTTTGAACACTGTTTTTGAGTCTGAAGGATATTTTGCACAGGCTTGGTGAAAAAGGAAATATCTTCAGATAGAAACTGGAGAAGCTTTTAGAACTGCTTTGTGATGTGTGCATTCCACTCACAGTTATACCTTTTTCTCATAGAGGATTGAATCCCTTTTGGAGAAAAAAGACCAAGACATTGGGAGTATATGGAATAAGTGAAAAATATCCTCAGACAAAACTGGAAAGAAGCTTTCTGAAACTGCTCTGATATGTGCATTCATTTCACAGAGTTAAACTTTCTTTCATTACAGTTTGAAACTCTGTCATGGATGGATCTGAAGGACATTAGGAGCACATTCAGGACTATGGGGAAAATGGAAATATCTTCAGACAAAAACTGGAGAGAAGCTTTCGGAAAAACTGTTTTATGATGTATGCATTCCACTGAGGCTGTTATACCTCTTTTCTCATAAGGTAGTGTTTGAACACTGTTCCTGTAAAACCGAAAAAGTGATATTTCAGAGTGCACCGAGGACTATGGTGAAAAGTGAAATATACTGAAATAAAATCGAGAAAGAAGTGTTCCAAGAATCTACTCTCTGATATGTGCATTCACTTCACAGAGTTAATGATTACTCTATGTTGCCCAGTTTCGAAACTCTGTCTTTGAAGAATCCGTGAAGGGATATTTAGTGATGCCTGGTGCTTGTGGTGAGCAAGGAAATGTCTTCCGATGAAACCTGCAGAGAAACTTTCTGAGCAACTGCTTTGTGATGTGTGCATTCGTCTCAGAGAGTTAAACCATTCTTTGGATTGAGCAGCATGAAATCACTGTTTTTGTGGAATCTGAGGAAGGACATTTGGGAATGATCCTTAGAATATGGAGAAAGAAATATCCTGAAGTAAAATCCAGAAAGAAGCTTTCTGTGAAACTGCTCTGTGTCATGTATTCCTCTCTCATAGCTTCTCTTTCATTGAGCAGTTTTCTAACACTGTTTATGTTTATGTGAAGGGATATTGGGAGCACTTTGAGGCTTATGGTGAAAAATATCTTCAGATAAAACTGGAGAGAAGCTTTCAGAACTGCTTTGTGATATGTGCATTCACTCACAGTGTTATACCTCTTCTCATAGCATCAAAACCCTTTGGAAAAAAAGGACAAGGGATTTTGAATGTGAGCTATGGTGAAAAGGAAATCCTCAGACAAAACTGGAAGAAGCTTTCTGTGAAACTGCTTTGTGATATGTTATTCATCTCACATAGATAAAACTTCTTTATTGCAGTTTGGAAACTCTGTCATGGAGGATCTGAAGGACATTGGAGCACATTCAGGCTATGAAAAATATCTTCAGATAAAACTGGAAGAAGCTTTCTGAGAAACTGCTTTTTTGATATGTATTCATCTCACATAGATAAAACTTTCTTTTACAGTTTGAAACTCTGTCTTTGAGAATCTGTGAAGGGATATTGGGAGCACTTTGAGACTTATGGTGAAAAGGAAATATCCTCAGATAAAACTGGAAAAACTTTCAGAAACTGCTTTGTGATGTGTGCATTCACTCAGAGTTATACCTCTTTTCTCATAAGCAGTTTGAACACTGTTCTGTAAAACAAAAGTGATATTTCAGCATTGAAGACTATGGTGAAAAGGAAATCTTCAGATAAAACTGGAGAAGCTTTCAAGAAACTGCTTTTGATGTGCATTCATTTCAGAGTTAAAGCTTCTCTACATTCAGTTTGAAATCTGTCTTGAGAATCTGTGAAGGGATATTGGGAGCACTTTGAGGCTTGGTGAAAAGGAAATATCTTCATAAAAACTGGAGAGAAGCTTTCTGAGCAACTGCTTTGTGATGTGTATTCATCTCACAGAGTTAATCATTCTTTATTGAGCAGTTTGAAATCACTCTGTGGAACCTGAGAAGGACATTTGGAAATTCTTAGAATATGAAAAGAAATACTCAGATAAAACCAGAAGAAGCTTTCTGTGAAACTGCTTTGTCATGTGCATTCACTCACAGTTAAGCTTCTTTTTCATTGAGCAGTATTCTAACACTGTTTGTTTAGTCAGAAGGATATTCAGGAACATTTGAGGCTTATGGTGAAAAGGAAATATCTTCAGATAGAAACTGGAGAAGCTTTCAGAACTGCTTTGTGATGTATTCCACTCACAGAGTTATACTTTTCTTCATAGAGTTGAATCCTTTTGGAGAAAAAAAAGGGATATTGAGAATTTATCTATGGTGAAAAGAAATATCCTCAGACAAAACTGGAAAGAAGCTTTCTGTGAAACTGCTTTCTGATGTTTTATTCATCTCACATAGATAAAACTTTCTTTCTATTGTTTGAAATCATCATGGACGATTCCAAAGGACATTCAGGAGCACATTCAGGCCTATGTGAAATATCTTCAGATAAAACTGGAAGAAGCTTTCTGAGAACTGCTTGTGATGTGTGCATTCCACTCAGGAGTTATACCTCTTTTCTCATAAGCAGTTTGAACACTGTTCTGTAAAACAAAAGTGATATTTCAGCATTGAAGACTATGGTGAAAAGTGAAATATCCTAAAATAAAAACCAGAAAAATCGTTCCAAGAAGCTGCTCTCTGACATGGGCATTCATTTCAGAGAGTTAAAGCTTCTCTACATTGCAGTTTGAAAATCTGTCTTTGAGAATCTGTGAAGGGATATTAGTGGCCTGAGGCCTGTGGTGAAAAGGAAAATCTTCCTGAAAACTGGAAGAAGCTTTCTGAGCAACTGCTTTGTGATATGTATTCATCTCATAGTTAAATCATTCTTTGATTGAGCAGTTTGAAATCACTGTTTCTGTGGAATCTGAGAAGGACATTTGGGAAGCTCTTAGAATATGGAAAAGAAATACCTCAGATAAAAAAGAAGGAAGCTTTCTGTGAAACTGCTTGTGATGTGTGCATTCACTCACAGTTAAGCTTCTCTTTTCATTGAGCAGTTTCTAACACTGTTTGTTTAGATGTGAAGGGATATTCAGGAGTGCTTTGAGGCTTTGGTGAAAAGGAAATATGTTCAGATAGAAACTGAGAGAAGCTTTTGAGGAACTGCTTTGTGATGCATTCACTCACAGAGTTATACCTTTTCTTCATAGAGTTGAATCCTTTTGGAGAAAAAGGACCAAGGATAGCATTAAGCTATGGTGAAAAGGAAATATCCTCAGACAAAACTGGAAGAAGCTTTCTGTGAAACTGCTTTGTGTGTATTCATCTCACATAGATAAAACTTTCTTTCATTATGCAGTTTGAAACTCTGTCATGGAGATCTGAAGGACATTGGAGCATTCAGGCTATGGTGAAAAGGAAATATCCTCAGATAAACAATGGAAAGAAGCTTTCTGAGCAACTGCTTTGTGATGCATTCACTCACAGTGTTATACCTCTCTTCTCATAAGGATTGAATCCTTTTGGAGAAAAATGAAAGGAGGGAGCATAGCTATGGTGAAAAGGAAATATCCTCAGACAAAACTGGAAAGAAGCTTTCTGTGAAACTGCTCTGTGTGTATTCATCTCACATAGATAAACTTTCTTTCATTACAGTTTGAAACTGTCATGGAGGATCTGAAGGACATTGGAGCACATTCAGGACTATGGTGAAAAGGAAATATCTTCAGATAAAACTGGAAAGAAGCTTTCTGTGAACTGCTTTGTGATGTGTGCATTCCACTCACAGTTAAGCTTCTTTCATTACAGTTTGAAACTGTCATGGATGGATCTGTGAAGGGATAATTGGGCACATTCAACTATGGTGAAAAGGAAATATCTCAGATAAAACTGGAAGCTTTCTGTGCTTTGTGATGTGTGCATTCCACTCAGAGTTTACTTCTTTTCATAAGGCAGTTTGAACACTGTTCCTGTAAAACAAAAAGTGATATTTCAGCATTGAAGACTATGGTGAAAAGAAATATCCTCAAATAAAACAGAAGAAGCTTTCTGAAACTGCTTTCTGATGTGCATTCATTCACAGAGTTAAAGCTTACTCTACATTGCCCAGTTTGAAACTCTCTTTGAGGAATCTGTGAAGGGATATTAAGACATGAGGCTTGTGGTGAGCAAGGAAAATGTCTTCAGATGAAACTGGAGAGAAGCTTTCTGAGCAACTGCTTTGTGATGTGTGTTCATCTCATAGAGTTAAATCATTCTTTGGATTGAGCAGTTTGAAATCACTGTTTTGTGGAATCTGAGAAGGACATTTGGGAACTCTTAGAATATGGAAAAGAAATATCTCAGATAAAACCAGAAGGAAGCTTTCTGTGAAACTGCTCTGTGTCATGTGAATTCCTCTCTCATAAGCTTCTTTCATTGAGCAGTTTTCTAACAGTGTTTATGTTTAGCTGTGAAGGGATATTCAGGAGCTTTGAGGCTTATGGTGAAAAGGAAATATCTTCAGATGAAACTGGAGAAGCTTTTGACTGCTTTGTGACGTGTGCATTCCACTCACAGTGTTATACCTTCTTCTCATAGCATGGAACCCTTTTGGAGAAAAAGTATGAAGGGATATTGGAGAGTATTGACTATGGTGAAAAGGAAATATCCTCAGACAAAACTGGAAAGAAGCTTTCTGTGACACTGCTCTGTGATATGCGTATTCATCTCACATAGGTAAAGCTTCTTTCATTACACAGTTTGAAACTCTGTCATGGATGGATCCAGAGAATTTGGGAGCACATTCAGGCCTATGGTGAAAAGGAAATATCTTCAGATAAAACTGGAAAGAAGCTTTCTGAAACTGCTTTGTTTATTCATCTCACTAGATAAAGCTTCTTTCATTACAGTTTGAAACTCTGTCATGGATGGATCTGAAGGGATTTGAGCACATTCATTATGGTGAAAAGAAATATCTTCAGATAAAACTGGAAAGAAGCTTTCTGTGAAACTGCTCTGTGTGCATTCATCACAGTTAAGCTTCTTTTCATTGAGCAGTTTTCTAACAGTGTTTATGTTTAGCATGTGAAGGATATTAAGTGGCTTTGAGGCTTGGTGAAAAGGAAATATGTTCAGATAGAAATTGGAGAGAAGCTTTCCTAGGAACTGCTTCATGACGTGTGCATTCCACTTACAGTGTTATACCATTCTTCTCATACAGCATGAAACTTTGAAAATTTACCAAGGGATATTCAGGAGCTTTGAGGCTTATGGTGAAAAGGAAATATCCTCAGATGAAAGTGGAAAGAAGCTTTCTGTGAAACTGCTTTGTGATGTGTATTCATCACATAGATAAACTTTCTTTCATTACAGTTTGAAACTGTCATGGATGGATCTGAAGGACATTGGAGCACATTTGCTATGGTGAAAAGGAAATATCTTCAGATAAAACTGGAAAGAAGCTTTCTGTGAATCTTTTCATATGTTTATTCATCTCACATAGATAAAGCTTCTTTCATTACACAGTTTGAAACTCTGTCATGGGAAATGAAGGGACATTGGAGCACATTCAGGCCTATGGTGAAAAGGAAATATCTTCAGATAAAACTGGAAGAAGCTTTCTGAGAAACTGCTTTGTGATGTGTGCATTCCACTCAGAGTTATACCTCTTTCTCATAAGGAGTGTTTGAACACTGTTCTGTAAAAGAAAAAGGATATTCAGCATTGAAACTATGGTGAAAAGTGAAATATCCTCAAATAAAACCCAGAAAGAAGCTTTCTGAAACTGCTTTTGATATGTGCATTCATTTCAGAGTTAAAACCTCACATTCAGTTTGGAAACTATCTTTGAGAATCTGTGAAGGGATATTAAGTGGCGCCCAGGCTTGGTGAGCAAGGAAATCTTCAGATGAAAACTGGAGAAGCTTTCTGAGCAACTGCTTTGTGATGTGTATTCATCTCATAGAGTTAAATCATTCTTTGATTGAGCAGTTTGAAATCACTGTTTCTGTGGAATCTGAGAAGGACATTTGGGAGCTCTTAGAATATGGAAAAGAAATATCCTCAGATAAAAAAAGAAGCTTTGTGAAACTGCTTGTGTGTGCATTCACTCACAGTTAAGCTTCTTTTCATTGAGCAGTTTTCTAACATGTTTATTTTTAGCTGTGAAGGGATATTCAGGAGCTTTGAGGCTTATTGTGAAAAAGGGAACCTGTTCAGATAGAAAATGTAGATAAGCTTTTCGAGCAACTGCTTTGTGACGTGTGCATTCAACTCACAGAGTTATACCTCTCTTCTCATACAGCATCAGGAAACTCTTTTGGAGAAAAAAAGGACATATTGGGGGATATGGCTATGAAAGGAAATATCCTCAGACAAAAACTGGAAGAAGCTTTCTGTGAAACTGCTCTGTGTGTATTCATCTCACATAGATAAAGCTTTCTTTCATTGCAGTTTGAAACTCTGTCATGGATGGATCTGAAGGACATTTGGGAGCACATTCAGGCTATGGTGAAAAGGAAATATCTTCAGATAAAACTGGAAGAAGCTTTCTGTGAAACTGCTTTGTGATGTGTATTCATCTCACATAGATAAAGCTTTCTTTCATTAGCAGTTTGAAACTCTGTCATGGATGGATCTGAAGGACATTTGGGAGCACATTCAGGCTATGGTGAAAAAGGAAATATCTCAGATAAAACCAGAAGAAGCTTTCTGTGAAACTGCTTGTGTGTATTCATCTCACATAGATAAACTTTCTTTCATTGCAGTTTGAAACTCTGTCTTTGAGGAATCTGTGAAGGGATATTTGAGCACAGGCTATGGTGAAAAGGAAATATCTTCAGATAAAACTGGAAGAAGCTTTCTGAGAAACTGCTTTGTGATGTGCATTCCACTCACAGAGTTATACCTCTTTTCTCATAAGCAGTGTTTGAACACTGTTCTGTAAAAGAAAAAGGATATTTTGGAGCTTTGAAGACTATGGTGAAAAGGAAATATCCTCAAATAAAACCCAGAAAGAAGCTTTCTGAAACTGCTCTGATATGTGCATTCATTTCACAGAGTTAAAGCTTCTCTTTCAGTTTGGAAACTCTGTCTTTGAGGAATCTGTGAAGGGATATTTGAGCACATTGAAGACTATGGTGAAAAGGAAATCTTCAGATAAAACTGGAGAGAAACTTTCTGAGCAACTACTTTGTGATGTGTGTATTCGTCTCATATAGTTAAACCATTCTTTGGATTCAGCAGTTTGAAATCACTGTTTTTGTGGAATCTGAGTAAGGACAGTTGGGAACATTCCTTAGAATACGGAGAAAGAAATATCCTCAGGTAAAATCCAGAAGGAAGCTTTCTGTGAAACTGCTCTGTGATATGTGTATTCATCTCACATAGATAAAGGTTTCTTTCATTAGCAGTTTTTCTAAACTGTTTGTATTTGGGGCTTTGGGGCTTATGGTGAAAAATATCTTCAGATAAAACTGGAGAGAAGCTTTACGAGGAACTGCTTTGTGACGTGTGCATTCCACTCACAGTGTTATACCTCTCTTCTCATACAGCATGGAAACTTTTGGAAAAAAAATCAAGATATTGAGCATTATGATGAAAAGGAAATATCCTCAGACAAAAACTGGAAATAAGCTTTCTGAAACTGCTCTGTGTGTATTCATCTCAGATAAAGCTTTCTTTACATTTTGGAAACTCTGTCATGGATGGATCCTGAAGGACAGAGACATTCAGGCCTATGGTGAAAAGGAAATATCTTCAGATAAAAACTGGAAAGAAGCTTTCTGAGAAACTTCTTTGTGATGTGTGCATTCCACTCAGAGTTAAACCTTTTTCTCATAAGGTTTGAACACTGTTCTGTAAAAAAGGATATTTTGAGCACATTGAAGACTATGGTGAAAAGTGAAATATCTCAGATAAAACCAGAAGAAGCTTTCAAACTGCTTCTGACATTATTCATTCACAGATTAAAACTCTACATTTCCCAGTTTAGTCTGTCTTTGAGGAATCTGAAGGGATATTAAGTGAAGAGCCTGTGGTGAAAAGGAAAGTCTTCATGAAAGAGAAGTTTCTGAGCAACTGCTTTGTGATGGGTGTGTTCATCTTATAGATTTAGACCACTCTGTGGATTGAGTAGTGTGAAATCACTGTTTGTGTGGAATCAAAAGAAGGACATTTGGAATGCCTTTAGAATATCCTGAAAAAATTTCTCTCAAGAAAGAAGTTTCTTTCTTTTTCTGTTTCTATATGTTTTTGTTTCAGTTGAAAATATCTCAGATGAAATTTCATGGTGAAAAGCTTTTGAGTTTCTGAACATAGAACTGAGAAGTTTTTGATCATGTTCATCAGATAGAAAACTCGGGCTCACTTTGGACAGGATATTTTCATAAACTGGAGAGCAGAGGACTGGTGAAAATATTCACTCAGAGAATTACTGAAATCTATGGTGAGAGTATTCACATCAGAGTTTGAAACTTTCAGGGAACTTCTTTGGAGCTGGAATCTAATGGAAAACATTTCTTCAGACAGCTTTGTGAGATGAAGACTCTGAGAGATTCTGTAATTGAACAGATTCAGTTTACCTCTTTCTCAGATATCAGGGTGAAGGATCTCAGAAAAAAACTGGAAGATGGATTTTTGTGCATTCTCATGTGAAGGTTATTTCTTTTCTCAGCAGAAGTGTTTGCTTGTGCAGAAGTTAGGTATTTTGATGCTTTCTCTGGTGCAAGAAAAATTCTCACAGAAAGACCAGAATTCTGGAGTGAATGCTCAGGCAAAGAAACTTTATTTCTCTTCAAGAAGCTTTGAGCATTCAGGAGGCATTCTGAAGGATTTTGGAGAGCTGAGCATTTGATGACTGTGTGAGTAGAAAATTTCTTCTTTACAGTGAGCTTTATTCCATCATGGATTTGAGAAATCTTTGAAAGAAGAACATAGAATTTGTGACAAAAGAGCATTTCACTTCTCAGAATATATTCTTCAAGAAAACTCTCTGGACTGCTATGACATGGATTTGAAGCTCATTAAGAGGAAAGAACTCTTCAAAAACTCAAGAGCTTTATGGAGAACTCTGTATGTGAAAATTTAGAAAGCTCTTCTTTGAATTGACACAAGAATACTTTCTGCTCTGAGCTGAGGAAAGTGTTCAGAGACTGGAAAAAATTCCTCATGGAGAAACTTCTATCTTTATGAGAGTGTATTCTCTCTGTGAATCTCTGAAAAGACTATCTGTCTATATTGACTGTGAAAGAATATTTCAAAAGGAAGGAACTTCTCTGAGAAAACTGGAGTGTGTGTGATTCTCATTTCTCAGTTAGCTTTCATCAGTTTGAACACAGGTTTCTGTGGAGGCTTTTGGGCTTTGAAAAACTCAGAAAAAACTCAGAAACTTTAAAAAGACTCTCAAGTTTCTTTCTCATGTTAAAACTTTTCATTAACAGTTTAAAGTCTATTCTGATAGGACATTTAGGAGACTTTTAGAAAAAAGAATATCTCTGAGACAAAAACTGGAAAAATTCTTTGAAAACTGCACAGCAATTCTCTGATTTTCAAGTGTTAGAATTCTGAGAATCAGGAAGAAAGAAATATTCTTGAAAAAGAAAGAGAAATCTTTTAGAACTGGTGTGTATTCATTTAGAAAATCTTTCTCATTATTCTTCAGTAAAAAACGTCTGGATCATTATGAAAAAAAGAAGAATTCAGAAAAACAGAAGAAATGGAGAGCTTCTTCTATTTATTTCAGAGATTCACATCTTTCAAAATTAGATCTTCGGACGGAAAAATTCTGAATTGACGCGGGTGGATTTTGTGCCCCAGATTTTTAAAAGACAGCGAATACATTTGGTTACCATCAGGGACAATTTAGAAACTTAGACGGTAGATAAAAGAGATAGTCCAGAACTGATTTTGAAAACTCAATGCGATTTATTGTAAAAGGAAGTAAATCTCGTACCTCACCTAGGTAAGAATAACTATTCGGACTTATTCAGTACTACTTCGTAAAGTGATTTGTAAAAAAGCTTCCCTAATCTGAATTAGTGCTTTGTGATCTATCATAACGTTGCACTTAAGGTTACATAAGGGTTCGGTGAATCTTTTCAAGCTGATTGTACCGGTTTCTGTTAATCATTGAGGCCAAGAGTGCACCCCTTTGGGTCAGGAAGGAATGGCATCAAACCAGTGGTCGATCACAGTTTAAGAACCAGGGAAATTGGCGATTTGTGGATTTTGGTTATCTGCTACGAAGGAAGTACCTGAGCACACCCTCGTTTATGAATTCCTCTGCAAAAAGATGCAGGACCTCTGGGAGACTCTCGAAACTGGAACTTTCCTTGAAAGTTTCTGTCGAAAAAGCATTCTACTACGGTGCTCTTCTTTTTGTAAAACTCATTAATACCACAAACTTATAGTTGGAGCGCTTTTCAGAGCGCAATAAACTTTTTTCAGTCTGAGAAGTGCCTTTTGGAAAAGTTAACATTGATTTTCAAATTTCTCGGCGACAGCCTCTCGCAGTAACTTCGACTACTAAACATAGAACAAGTGAAAGGCTAAAATGTGTAGCTTATCACCCATTTCTGGAACTTGAAAGCGCACAACTGAAGGAATAGGCTCTACGTGACATATGCCGTTCCCATGGAACTTTATATAAAATCCGTGGTCAAATAACTTTCAACCCCGTTAGTTTTCTTGCCCTGCAGATCTCTTTGAGGCATAAAACCTGGCAGTGCAAAGCTTTCTGCCTAATCTACCCATAGTTTGACTAATCTGTAGTACTTTTGTTAAATGCTTTCTGAATCTCGGACTTCTTAATGCATGTTTGTCATTCTTAGGCATAAAAAATGTTGACGTTTTCGAGCTCCCAACTCTTTGTTGTACTGTTCTAGATCATGCTCCAGTTTTGAGTTTTAAACCGACAAACTGAGAAGACTGCTTATTAGAATGGAGTACAGAGCAATAGTTAGGACTGCTTGATAGGATATTTACCTCAGAAGCTGCCTAGTCTCCTTAGGGAACCAGTCTTGTTCAAAGATTCAACTTTTCCTAACCATCTGCATTCTGGCGACTTGAAAAGGACCATTTTTTACTCGTGTGAACTCCTCCATTCAGTTCGACGGAATGTCAATCTTTCAGCGAGTACTGTATCACTTTGGATTTCAAACATTCTATTTGTTTGTTTTATGTTTGTGTATTCCAGTTTTCACTAAGGACGCTTATCCATTGCTTTTAGTCTGTCAAGTTGAAGTTTTTACCTCCTTTTGAGACACTGATTCGGGTGGATGAAATTCTATCTTGCATAGTAGTGGCCTCGAACTTAGAGGCAGTCTCTTAATCTGACCTTAACAGAATGAGTCTTCTGCTTAAAGCTTGGGAGGAATCGTTCCCCACTGTACCGTTAGCACTGGGATAGGACCCTTCTGGTTTGGCAGCTTTCATAGTGAAAGCTTGTTTTCAAATATCAGGTTTAAAAACCGAGAGTTTCGTTTGAGTCATTTCTGTTGTGATGTGTGGCAAAGAAGTATCCTTTATTAACAGAAATAGATTGTAGTCAGTTTAGTAACTACTCCTCATTGCGTCACCAGTTGAAGGCGAACCATGTCTTACATTTTAAATGTTCGTTGATACCAAAAAAGCAGTTAGGGAAACCATTTAAAGCTAACTGTCAGTATTTGGAAAAATGCGTTTTCTTTTTTAGCTATTAGCCTTCTGATTAGCCTCGTTTAGTTAACTTGCACTGGTCCACTGTTATGAGCTCTTTACAGGAGGGAGCATGGAAATGGACATATTTTGGGACTGACAGTTTAGCAAAAAGGTACAGCTTTCTGCGATGAGTTCAAAGCTTTGATGTTTAGGTAACAGGATAGCCTCAGCTTTTATTCATTTAATTCGGTTTGTGACGTTGGAAAAAGTACTACCCAGAAATGTTCCTCTGACATGCTCTGAGCAGTATCCCTTAGTTTTACTCTTCTCCAGCTTTCAAATTTGATACCCATTCTGTGAAATGTTTTTTTTCACACTGAAATCAGATCAGACTATGTATTACGCGGAAACATACTGGCACTTTGACTGAAAAGGCAGCTGAGGCACATGGACGGAGGTACGAAAAACGCGGTTTTTGCTGTACAAAACTGGGTCACTTCCTAGGCAGCTTATCGGCATTTTCAAGTCATGAAACTGCAATAGATTCTACGTGGAATGTACTGTCTTGGACGAGGATCATATGGATAAATCGTTTTTCGAGCTGGGGAAACTCGGTGTAACCGTCAAAGCTTTTTGAAAATGTCTGCGGAGAAGCTAGAACAACTTCTTCCATATATTGGGAAGACAAAGCTTCGAGCGTTAATTACAAAACTAGTTCAACTTATGAGTAATAGGCTGCAATGATTCCGAAAAAAGCTTGAAAGGGTATTTGAAAAGGGCATCAGGCTAACATGGGAATTAAAAGGGGTAAATTTGGCCCGACATCTCTTTGAAGCAGGATCCCTGGGAGTTTTATTACAAAGATATGTTGCTCTGGTACACCTACGATCTTAGAACTTGAAACGGGGATATGTGGATGGATCCTTTGATATGTAATTCAGGGTTGACTGTGTGAACCAGCCTGAGATGTCTTGAAATAGGGAGTGAGCTTAATTTTGGGCCGGATGCTCTTACCTCAAAGGCAAGCCTATAAGTAGAGTTAGTTTTCCTGAAATTGGCGGCACATTCAATCAATGAGGTAGTTTGCTTCAACACTGATCCCACTATTTCCTAGGTTGAACTGTCGTAAAAACTATCACAAAAAAATAAGTTAAAACCCTTGATTTTAAGGCAGACGGGTGCAAAACTCTTGGCGAATGGCTATGGTGAAGGGAGAGACAATGGTTATTTAAGGACATATATGGTAAGTCTGCAGCAGATGGTTTGAAAAAAAACTGGATCTCTGCTAAAGGGTCCATAAAAAAGCTGAAAAGTCTCTAGGAAACACTTAAAACTGCCTATGCGAAATCTCTACTTTTACGCTAGTTATAGTCTGAAAAGTCTTCTGTTTTATGCTCAGCACATGGACGGTGCATTTACTAGTTTGAAAGTACAGTTTTGGAGAAATGGCTTATAGCCTAGGAAAGCAGATGGCATTGGAGGAGTTTACCTTTATTCACACGAGCATATGGTTAGATGTATGAAATCCGTCTAGGGCTCCGGAATGTGGATGAGCAGGCAAACTTTGCCCCAGCACTCCCGTGCCAAATGAGGGCAACCCTAGCAAAAAACGCTTGACACATAAAAACAGCGGATGGATAAATCAATGTCTTGAGTAACTTTATGTTGGTAGCACCTACTCTGAGTTGGGGAGGGGGAGGGGGAGGATGATTGGGATAAAATGTCTTCCGGCGAAAAGTTGGGATAGTTTAAAAATGCGGCAACTGCATAAGTCTTAAAATAAGAAACTATAGAAAACGTCTTCCAGAACATTGAGCAGAGTTGATGCGTGTCATTGTGAACGGTATGGCACCGACGAGCATAAGTAACCTTTGTCCGATGTATGTGTATACCTGACTTTGAAGCCTAGCCCATAGAGTTTTTAATGATCAGGAATTCAGTGGGTAGCGACTTTTTATTAGGCTTTGGGGGAAAAACCTTTAACTTTGGTATGCATTTCTTAATTTATATTAATCGAATTCTTTGGACTGAAATATCCTCAGATAAAAACCAGAAGGAAGCTTTCTGTGAAACTGCTCAGTGTCGTGTGAATTACTATACCTCAGGTAAGCTTCTCTTTTCATGGAGCAGTTT
Organism: Cercopithecus mona; assembly: GCA_014849445.1. Taxonomy (NCBI): domain Eukaryota; kingdom Metazoa; phylum Chordata; class Mammalia; order Primates; family Cercopithecidae; genus Cercopithecus; species Cercopithecus mona. The sequence continues at coordinate 40,882 of JABBCR010000146.1, forward strand.
TCTAGCACTGTTTATGTTTAACATTCGAAGGGATATTCGGGAGTGCTTTGAGGCTTATGGTGAAAAAGGAAATATGTTCAGATAGAAACTGAGAGAGGATTTCCGAGGAGCTACTTTGTGACGTGTGCATTCTACTCACAGAGTTATACTTTTCTTCTCATAGAGTGTTGGGGAATCCCGTTTGGAAAAAAGCTATCTGGGGACCTTCGGGAGTATATGTACGTCTATAGTGAAAAAGGAAATATCCTCAGACAAAAACTGGAAAGAAGATTTCTGTGAAACTACTTTGTGATAGATACGTTTATTCATCTCACATAGATAAAACTTTGTTTCTATTAAGCCTTTTGAAACTATGTCATGGATGGATCCACGAAGGGACATTAGAGAGCACTTTCAGGCCTATGGAGAAGTAGGAAATATCTTCAGATAAAAACTAGAGAGCAGCTTTCTTAGAAACTGCTTTGTGATGTGTGCATTCCACTCAGGGAGCTATACCTCTTTTCTCATAAGGCAGTGTTTGAGCACCATTCCTGTAAAAATGAAAAAGTTATTTCAGAATGTATTGAAGACTATGGCAAAAAATGAAGTATCTTCAAATAAAACCCAGAAGGAAGCATTCCAAGAAACTTCTCTCTGACATGTGCATTCCTTTCACAGAATTAAAGCTTACTCTACATTGCCCAGTTTGGAAACTCTGTCTTGGAGGAATCTGTGAAGGGATATCAAGTGGCTCCCAGAGGTCTGTGGTGAGCAAGGAAATGTCTTCCTTTGAAAACTGGAGAGAAGCTTTCTGAGCAACTGCTTTGTGATGTATGTATTCATCTCATGGAGTAAAACCATTCTTTGGATTGAAGAGTTTGAAATCACTGTTTCTGTGGAATCTGAGAAAGCACATTTGGGAACACTCTTTAGAATATGGAGAACTAAATATCCTCAGAGGAAAACAAGAAGGACGCTTCCTGTGAAACTGCTATGTGTCCTGTGAATTCCTCTCGGTCAGTAAAGCTTCTGATTTCATTGAGCAGTTTTCTAACTCTGTTTATGTTTAGTGTGTGAAGGGATATTCGGGAGTGCTTTGCAGCTTACGGTGCAAAAGGAAATATATTCAGATAGAAACTGGAGAGAAGCTTTCCAAGGAACTGCTTTGTGACGTGTGCATTCCACTCACAGTGTTATACCTCTCATCTCATAGAGCTTCGGGAAAACACTTTTGGGGAGAAAGGTACCAAGGGATATCTGGGAGCATATTGACCCCTTTGGTGAAAAGGGAAATAGCCTCAGACAAAAACTGGAAACAAGCTTTCTGTGAAACTGCTCTGTGATATGTGTATTCATCTCACATAGATAAAACTTTCTATACATTACTTACTTTGGAAACTCTGTCATGGATGGATCCACAAAGGGACATTCAGGAGCACATTCAGGGCTATGGTGTGAAAGGAAATATCTTCAGATAAAAACTGGAGAGAAGCTTTCTGAGAAACTGCTTTGTGATGTGTGCATTCCACTCAGTGAATCATACCTCTTTTCTCATAAGGCAGTGTTTGAACACTGTTCCTGTAAAACCAAAAATGTGATATTTCCAAATGCTTTGAAGACTATGGTGAAAAGTGAAATATCCTCCAATAAAACGCATAAAGAAGCTTCCAGAAACTTCTCTCTGATATGTGCATTCATCTCACAGAGTTAAAGCTTACTTTATATTACAGTTTGGAAACTCTGTCTTTGAGGAATCTGTGAAGGGATATTCAGGAGCTTTGAGGCTTATGGTGAAAAGAAATATCTTCAGATAAAAACTGGAGAAGCTTTCTGAGCAACTGCTTTGTGATGTATGTATTCATCTCATGGAGTAAAACCATTCTTTGGATTGAAGAGTTTGAAATCACTGTTTCTGTGGAATCTGAGAAAGCACATTTGGGAACACTCTTTAGAATATGGAGAACTAAATATCCTCAGAGGAAAACCAGAAGGAAGCTTTCTGTGAAACTGCTCTGTGTTGCATGAATTCTGCTTGCACAATTAAGCCTCTCTTTTCATTGAGTAGTATTCTGACACTGTTTTTGTTTAATCTATGAAGGGATATTCGAGAACCCTTTGAGGCTTATGGTGAAAAGGAAATATCTTCAGATAGAAACTGGAGAAGCTTACTGAGGAGCTGCTTTGTGACGTGTGTATTCCACTCACCGAATTATACCATTCTTCTCATAGAGGATTGGGGAATAACTTTTGGAGAAACAGCTACCAAGGGACATTCGGGAGTATAGGGACAACTATGGTGAAAAAGGAAATATCGTCAGACAAAAACTGGAAAGAAGCTTTCTGTGTAACTGCTTTGTGATAGATATGTTTATTCATCTCGCATAGATAAAACTATCTTTCTATTACGCAGTTTTGAAACTCTATCATGGACAGATTTGCGAAGCGACATTCAGGACCACATTCAGACTTATCGTGAAAAAGGAAATACTTTCAGATAAAAACTGGAAAGAATCTTTCTGTGAATCTGTTTTTTGCTGTGTTTATTCATTTCACATAGATTAAAAATCTCTTTATATTACACAGTTTGGAAACTTCGTTATGGACGGATCTGCAACGGGACATTCGAAAGCACATTCAGGCCTGTAGTAAAAAAGGAAACTTGTTCAGATAAAAACTGGAGAGAAGCTTTCTGAGAAACTGCTTTGTGATGTGTGTATTCCACTCAGGGAGCTTTCCTCTTTTCTCATAAGGCAATGTTTGAACACTGTTCCTGTAAAACTGAAAAAGTGATATTTCGGAACGCATTGAAGACTATGGCAAAAAGTGAAATATCCTCAAATAAGACCCAGAAAGAAGCATTCCAAGAAACTGCTTTCTGATATGTGCACTCCTTTTACAGAGTTAAAGCTTACTCTATGTTGCCCAGTTTGGAAAGTCTGTCTTTGAGGAATCTGTGAAGTGATCTTAAGTGGCTAGGCTGTGAGCAAGGAAATGTCTTCCATGAAAACTGGAGAAACTTTCGGAGCAACTGCTTTGTGATGTGTATTCATCTCATAGAGTTAAATCATTCTTTGGATTGAGCAGTTTGAAATCACTGTTTCTGTGGAATCTGAGAAAGGGCATTTGGGAACACTCTTTAGAATATCCTGAAAAGAAATATCCTCAGATAAAACCAGAAGAAGCTTTCTGTGAAACTGCTCTGTGATATGTGTATTCATCTCCTAGTGTTACATCATTCCTTGGATTCAGCAGTTTGAAATAACTGTTTCTGTGGAATCTGAGAAGGACATTCGGGAGCACATTCAGGCCTATGGTGAAATAGGAAATAACTTCTGGTAAAAATTGGAGAGAAGCTTTCTGAGAAACTGCTTTGTGATGTGTGCATTCTACTCAGGGAGTTGTACCCCTTTTCTCATAAGGCAGTGTTTGAACACTGTCCCTGTAAAACTGAAAAAGTGATATTTCATGGCGCATTGAAGACTATGATGAAAAGAAAACATCCTCAGTCAAAAACTGGATAGAAGCCTTCTGTGAAAATGCTTTGTGATACATATGTTTATTCATCTCACATAGATAAAACTTTGTTTATGTTACACTGTTTGGAAACTCCGTCATGGACGGATCTGTGAAGTGACATTTGAGAGCTCATTCAGGTCTATGGTTAATAAGGAAATATCTTCAGAAAAAAATTGGAGAGAAGACTTCTCAGAAACTGCTTTTTGATGTGTGCACTCCACTCAGGAATTATACCTCTTTTCTCATAAGGCAGTGTTTGAACACTGTTCCTGTAAAACCGAAAAAGTGATATTTTGGAGTGCATTGAAGACTCTGAAGAAAATTGAACTATCCTGAAATAAAACCCAGAAAGAAGCATTCCAAGAAGCTGCTCTCTTGTGTGTGCATTCATTTCTAAGAGTTAAAGCTTACACTACATTGCCCAATTTGGAAACTCTGTCTTTGAGGAATCTGTGAGGGGATATTAAGTGTTGCAGGAGGCCTGTGGTGAGCAAGGAAATGTCTTCCGTTGAAAACTGGAGAGAAGCTTTCTGAGCAACTTCTTTGTGATGTGTGCATTCATCTCATAGAGTTAAATCATTCCTTGGATTGATCAGTTTGAATTCACTGTTTCCGTTTAAAGTGAGAAAGGATATTTGGGAATGCTCTCTAGAATATGCTGTAAAAGAATACTCTCATATAAAAAACAGAAGGAAGTTTTCTGTGAAATGCTCTGTGTCGTTTGAATTGCACTTACTCAGTTCAGCTTCTCTTTTCATTGAGCAGTATTCTAACACTGTTTTTGCGTAGTCTGCGAAGGGATATTCTTTAACACTTTGAGGCTTATGGTGAAAGTGGAAATATCTACAGACAGAACCTGGAGAGAAGCTTTCCGAGGAGGTGCTTTTTGACGTGTGCATTCCACTCACAGAGATATACTTTTCTTCACTTAGAGGATTGGGGAATCCATTTTGGAGAAAAAGCTACCATACGGACAGCTATGGTGAAAAAGAAAATATCCTCAGACAAGAATTGGAATGAAGCCTTCTGTGAAACTGCTTTGTGATAGATATGTTTATTCATCTCACATACATAAAACTTTCTTTATATTACGCAGTTTGGAAACTCCGTAATGGACGAATCCACGAAGGGATATTCAGTAGCACATTCAGGCCTATGGTCAAAAGATAAATCTCTTCAGATAAAAACTGGAGAGAAGCTTTCTGAGAAACTGCTTTGTGATGTGTGCATTCCACTCAGGGAGTTATACCTCTTTTCTCATAAGGCAGTGTTTGAACACTGTTCCTGTAAAACCGAAAAAGTGATATTTCGGAGTGCATTGAAGACTATGGTGAAAAGTGAAATATCCTCAAATAAAACCCAGAAAGAAGCATTCCAAGAAACTGCTCTCTGATATGTGCATTCATTTCACAGAGTTAAAGCTTACTCTACGTTGCCCAGTTTGGAAACTCTGTTTTTGAGGAATCTGTGAAGGGATATTAAGTGGCGTCCAGAGGCTTGTGTTGAGCAAGGAAACGTCTTCCGATGAAAACTGGAGAGAAGGTTTGTGAGCAACTGCTTTGGGATGTGTGTATTCGTCTTATAGAGTTAAACTATTCTATGTATTGAGCAGTTTGAAATCCCTGTTTTTCTGGAATCTGAAGAAGGACATTTGGAAATGCTCTTTAGAATATGGAGAAGGAAATATCCTCAGGTAAAATCCAGAAGGAAGATTTCTGTGAATCTGCTCTGTGTCATGTGAATTCCACTCTCACAGTTAGGCTTCTCTTTTCATTGAGCAGTTTGAAATCACTGTTTCTGTGGAATCTGAGAAGGACATTTGGAGCACATTCAGGCTATGGTGAAAAAATAGCTTCAGATAGAAACTGGAGAGAACCTTTCCAAGGACTTGATTTGTGACGTGCGAATTCCACTGACTGAGTTATACCTTTCTTCTCATAGAGTTAAATCATTCTTTGGATTGAGCAGTTTGAAATCACTGTTTCTGTGGAATCTGAGAAGGACATTTGGGAGCACATTCAGGCTATGGTGAAAAGGAAATATCCTCAGACAAAACTGGAAGAAGCTTTCTGTGAAACTGCTTTGTGATGTGTGTATTCATCTCACATAGATAAAACTTTCTTTCATTAGCAGTTTGAAACTGTCATGGACGGATTGAAGGACATTCAGGAGCACATTCAGGACTATGGTGAAAAAGGATATATCTTCAGATAAAAACTGGAAAGAAGCTTTCTGAAACTGCTTTTGATGTGCATTCCACTCAGAGTTATACCTTTCTTCTCATAAGGCAGTGTTTGAACACTGTTCTGTAAAACTGAAAAAGTGATATTTGGAGCATGGAAGGCTATGGCGAAAAGTGAAATATCCTGAAATAAAACCCAGAAAGAAGCTTTCCAAGAAACTCTTCTCTGACGTGTGCATTCATTTCACACAGTTAAAGCTTACTCTACATTGCAGTTTGAAACTCTGTCTTTGAGGAATCTGTGAAGGATATTAAGTGGCATGAGGCTGTGGTGAAAAGGAAATATCTTCAGATGAAAACTGGAGAGAAGCATTCTGAGCAACTGCTTTGTGATGTGTGTATTCATCTCAGAGTTAAATCATTCTTTGGATTGAAGAGTTTGAAATCATTGTTTCTATGGAATCTGAGGAAGGACATTTGGGAATGCTCCTTAGAATATGGAGAAAGAAATATCCTCACATAAAAACCAGAAGGAAGATTTCTGTGAAACTACTGTGTGTCATGTGAATTCCTCTCACTCAGTTAAGCTTCTCTTGCTTTGCCCAGTTTTCATACTGTTTATGTTTAGCATGTGAAGGGATATTCAGGAGCGCTTTCAGTCTTACGGTGAATAAGGAAATATCTTCAGAAAGAAAATGGAGAGAAGCTTTCCGAGGAACTGCTTTGTGATGTGTGCATTCCACTCAGGGAGTTATACCTCTTTTCTCATCAGGCAGTGTTTGAACTCTGTTCTTGTAAACCGAAAAAGTGATATTTGAGCACATTAAGGCCAATGGTGAAAAAGGAAATATCTTCTGATAAATACTGGACAGAAGTTTTCTGAGAAACTGCTTCGTGATGTGTGCATTCCACTCAGAGAGTTATACCTCTTTTCTCATCAGGCAGTGTTTGAACTCTGTTCTTGTAAACCGAAAAAGTGATATTTCGAAGTGCATTGAAGACTATGGTGAAAAGTGAACTATCCTCAAATAAAACCCAGAAAGAAGCATTCCAAGAAACTGCTCTCGGATATGGGCATTCATTTCACAGAGGTAAAGCTTACTCTACCTTGCCCCGTTTGCAAATTCTGTCTTTCAGGAATCCGTGAAGGGATATTAAGTGGAGCCCATTCACTTGTGGTGGGCAAGGAAATGTCTTTTGATGAAAACTGCAGAGAAGCTTTCTGAACAACTGCTTTGTGATGTGTGGATTCATCTCATAGAGTTAAATCATTCTTTGGATTGAGCAGTTTGAATTCATTGTTTCTGTGGAGCCTGAGAAAGGACATTTGGGAATGGTCTTTAGAATATGCTGAAAAGGAAATACCCTCAGAGAAAAACCATAAGGAAGCTTTCTGTGAAACTGCTCTCGGTCATGTGATTTCCACTCACACAGTTAAGCTTCTCTTTTCATTGAGCAGTATTCTAACACTGTGTTTAGTCTGCAAAGTGATATTCAGGCACTCTTTGAGGCTTATGTTGAAAATGGAAATATCTCAGATGGAAACTGGAGAGATTTCTGAGGAGCTGCTTTGTGACCTGTGCATTCCACTCTCAGGGTTACACTATATTCTCATAGAGGATTCGGGAATACCTTTTGGAGAAAAAGCTACCAAGGGACATTCAGGAGTATATGGATGGCTAAGTTGAAAAAGGAAATACCCTCAGACAAAACCTGGAAAGAAACTTTCTGTGAAACTGCTTTATGATTGATATGTTTATTCATCTCACATAGATAAAACTTTCTTTATGCTACGCATTTCGGAAACTCCTTCATGGATGGATCGGAGAACGGACATTCAGGAGCACATTCAGTCCTATGCTGAAAAAGGAAATATCTTCAGATAAAAAATTGAGAGAAGCTTTCTTAGAAATTGCTGTGTGATATGTGCATTCCAATCAGGGAGTTATACCTCTTTTCTCATAAGGCAGCATTTGAACACTGTTCCTGTAAAACCGAAAACGTCATATTTCAGAGATTATTGAAGACTATGGTGAAACGTGAAATATCCTCAAATAAAACGCAGAGAGAAGCATTCCAAGAAACTGCTCTCTGATATGTGCATTCATTTCACAGAATTAAAGCTGATTCTACATTGTCCAGTTTGGAAACTATGTCTTTGAGGAATCTGCAAAGGGATATTAAGTGGCACCCGGAGGCCTATGATGAGCAAGTAAATGTCTTCAGTTGAAAACTGGAGACAAGCTTTCTGAGCAACTGTTTTGTGATGTATGTATTCACCTCATAGAGTTAAATCATTCTTTGGATGGAGTACTTTGAAATTACTGTTTCTGTGGCACCTGAGAAAGGACATTTGGGAACGCTCTTAAGAATATGCTGGAAAAGAAATACCCTCTGATAATAACCAGAGGGAAACTTTCTGTGAAACTGCTCTGATCACGTGAATTCCACTCACACAGTTGAGTTTCTGTTTTCATTGAGCAGTACTCTAACACTGTTTTTGTTTAGTATGCGAAGGGATATTCGGAAGCGCTTTGAGGCTTATGGTGAAAAAGGAAATATATTCAGATAGACACTGGAGAGAGGCTTTCTGAGGAACTGCTTTGTGACCTGTGCATTTCACTCACAGTGTTATACCTCTCTTTTCATAAAGGATTGGGGAATGTCTTTTGGAGAAAAAGATACCAAGGGACATTCGGGTGTATATGGACGGCTATGGTGAAAAAGGAAATATCCTCAGAGAAAAACTGAAAAGAAGCTTTCTGTGAATTTGCTGTGTTGTGTGCATTGCTCTCAGGGAGTTATATCTCTTTTCTCATAAGGCAGTGTTTGAACACTGTTCCTGTAAAACTGAAAATGTGATATTTTGGAGTGCATTGAAGACTATGGTGAAAAGTGAAATATAATCAAATAAAACCGAGAAAGGAGCGTTCCAAGAATGTGCTCTGTGATATGTGCATTCATTTCACAGAGCTAAAGCTTACTCTACATTGCCCAGTTTGGAAACTCTGTCTTTGAGGTATCTGCGAAGGATATTCAGGAGCAAATTAAGGCATATGGTGAAAAAGAAATATCTTCAGATATAAACTGGAGAAAAGCTTTCTGAGAAATTGCTTTGTGATGTCTGTATTCGTCTCATAGAGTTAAACCATTCTTTGGATTGAGCAGTTTGAAATCACTATTTCTGTGAAATCTGAGGAAGGACATTTGGGAACGTTCTTTAGAATATGGAGAAAGAAACATCCTCAGATAAAAACCAGAAAGAAGCTTTTTGTGAAACTGCTGTGATGTGTGCATTCACTCACAGTTAAGCTTCTTTTCATTGAGCAGTTTCTAACACTGTTTTTGTTTAGTCTGCTAAGGGATATTCAGGAGCTTTGAGGCTTATGGTGAAAAAGGAAATAACTTATGATAGAAACTGGAAAGAAGCTTTCTGAAACTGCTTTGTGATGTGCATTCACTCACAGTTAAGCTTCTCTTTTCATTGAGCAGTTTGAAACTCTGTCTTTGAGGAATCTGAAGGACATTGGAGCACATTCAGGACTATGGTGAAAAGGAAATATCTCAGATAAAAACTGGAAAGAAGGTTTCTGAGAAACTGCTGTGATGTGTGCATTCACTCACAGTTAAGCTTCTTTTCATTGAGCAGTTTGAAATCACTGTTTCTGTGGAATCTGAGAAGGACATTGGAGCACATTCAGGACTATGGTGAAAAAGGAAATGTCTTCCGTTCAAAACTGGAGAGAAGCTTTCTGAGGAACTGCTTTGTGATGTGTGCATTCATCTCATACAGTTAAACATTTCTTCTGATTGAGCAGTTTGTAACCAATGTTTCTGTGGAACTGAGAAAGGACATTTGGGAATGCTCTTAGAATATGCTGAAAAGAAATATCCTCAGATAAAACCAGAAGAAGCTTTCTGAGAAGCTGCTCTGTGTTCTGTTAATTCATCTCACAGAGTTAAACATTCTTTGGATTGAGCAGTTTGAAATCACTGTTTCTGTGGAACTGAGAAAGGACATTTGGGAATGCTCTTAGAATATGCTGAAAAGAAATATCCTCAGAAAACTGGAAGAAGCTTTCTGTGAAACTGCTTTGTGATATGTTTATTCATCTCATAGATAAAACTTTCTTTATATTACAGTTTGAAACTCTGTCATGGATGGATCTGAAGGACATTGGAGCACATTCAGGCCTATGGTGAAAAAGGAAATATCTTCAGATAAAAACTGGAGAGAAGCTTTCTGAGAAACTGCTTTGTGATGTGTGCATTCCACTCAGGGAGTTATACCTCTTTTCTCATAAGACAGTGTTTGAACACTGTTCCTGTAAAACCGAAAAAGTGATATTTCAGAGTGCTTTGAAGACTATGGGGAAAAGTGAAATATCCTCAAATAAAACCCAGAAAGAAGCATTCCAGAAAATGTTCTTTCATGTGTGCATTCATTTCAGAGTTAAAGCTTACTTTACGTTGCCCAGTTTGGAAACTCTGTTTTTGAGGAAATGTGAAGGGATATTAAGTGGCGCCTGGAGGCTTGCAGTGAACAAGGAAACGTCTTCCGATGAAAACTGGAGAGAAGCTTTCTGAGCAACTGCTTTGTGATGTGTGTATTCATTTCATGGAGTTAAACTACTCTTTGGATTGAGCAGTTTGAAATCACTGTTTTTGTGGAATCTGAGGAAGGACATTTGGGAACGCTCCTTAGAATATATATAGAGAAATATGCTCAGATGAAAACCAGAAGGAAACTTTCTGTGAAACTACTCTCAGTCCTGTGATTTACACACACACAGTTAAGCTTCTCTTTTCATTGAGCAGTATTCTAACACTGTTTTTGTTTAGTCTGCAAAGGGATATTCAGGAGAGCTTTGAGGCTTATGGTGAAAAAGGAAATATCTTCAGATAGAAACTGGAGAGAAGCTTTCCAAGGACTTGATTTGTGACGTGCGAATTCCACTGACTGAGTTATACCTTTCTTCTCATAGAGCGTTGGGAAATCCATTTTGGAGAAAAAGCTACCAAGAGACATTCGGGAGTATATGGATGGCTATGGTGAAAAGGGAAAAATGCTCAGAGAAAAACTGGAAAGAAGCTTTCTGTGAAACTGCTTTGTGATAGATATATTTATTCATCTCACATAGATAAAACTTTCTTTATATTACGCAGTTTGGAAACTCTGTCTTTGAGGAATCTGAAGGGATATTCGGGAGCACTTTGAGGCTTACGGTGACAAAGAAAATATGCTCAGGTAGAAACTGGAGAGAAGCTTTCTGAGAAACTGCTTTGTGATGTGTGCATTCCACTCAGGGAGTTATAACTCTTTTCTCACAAGGCAGTGTTTGAACACTCTTCCTGTAAATCCGAAAATGGTATATTTGGAACACACTGAAGACTATGGCGAGAAGTGAAATATCCTCAAATAAAACCAGAAGAAGCTTTCTGAAACTGCTCTGTGATGTGCATTCATTTCACATAGTTAAAGCTTAGACTAAATTGCAATTTTTGGAAACTCTGTCTTTGAGGAATCTGAAGGGATATTCAGGAGCACTTTGAGGCTTATGGTGAAAAGGAAATATCTTCCGTTCAAAACTGGAAAGAAGCTTTCTGAAACTGCTCTGTGATAGATATGTTTATTCATCTCATAGAGTTAAATCATTCTTTGGATTGAGCAGTTTGAAACTGTCTTTGAGGAATCTGAAGGGATATTCAGGAGCACATTCAGGCTATGGTGAAAAATATCTTCAGATAAAAACTGGAGAAGCTTTCTGAGAACTGCTTTGTGATGTGCATTCACTCAGAGTTGTACCTATTTTCTCATAAGGCACTGTTTGAACACTGTCCCTGTACAACTAAAAGAGTTATATTTGGAGCACATTGAAGACTATGGTGAAAAGTGAAATATCTTCAGATAAAAACTGGAAGAAGCTTTCTGAAACTGCTCTGTGATATGTATATTCATCTCACATAGATAAAACTTTCTTTCATTGAGCAGTTTGAAATCACTGTTTCTGTGGAATCTGAGAAGGACATTTGGGAATGCTCTTAGAATATGTGAAAGGAAATATCTTCCGTTCAAAACTGGAAAGAAGCTTTCTGTGAAACTGCTTTGGGATGTGTATTCATCTCATAGATAAACTTTCTTTCATTGAGCAGTTTGGAAACTCTGTCATGGACGGATCTGCAAAGGGACATTCGGGGGCACATTCAGGACTCTAGTGAAAATTGAAATATCTTCAGATAAAAACCGGAAAGAAGCTTTCTGAGAATGTGCTTTATGATGTGTGCATTACACTCAGGGAGTTATACCTCTCTTCTCATAAGGCAGTGTTTGAACACTGTTCTGTAAAACTGAAAAGTGATATTTGGAGCACATTGAAGACTATGGTGAAAAGTGAAATATCCTCAAATAAAACCAGAAGAAGCTTTCTGAAACTGCTTTGTGATGTGTGCATTCATTTCACAGAGTTAAAGCTTCTCTTTTCATTGAGCAGTTTGAAACTCTGTCTTTGAGGAATCTGGGAATGGATATTCAGGAGCACTTTGAGGACTGTGGTGAAAAAGGAAATGTCTTCCGTTGAAAACTGGAAAGAAGCTTTCTCAGAAACTGCTTTGTGATGTGTGCATTCATCTTATAGAGTTAAATCATTCCTTGGATTGAGCAGTTTGAAATCCCTGTTTCTGTGGAATCTGAGAAAGGACATTTGGGAACGCTCTTTAGAATATGCTGAAAAAGAAATAACCTCAGATACAAATCAGAAGGAAGCTTTCTGTGAAACTGCTCTATGTCGCGTGAATTCTACTCACAGTATTAAGCTTCTCTTTTCGTTGAGCAGTATTCTAACACTGTGTTTACTCTGCGAAGAGATATTCGGGACCACTTTGAGGCTTACGGTGAAAAAATAAATATGTTCAGATAGAAACTGGAGAGAAGTTTTCTGAAGAGCTGCTTTGTAACGTGTGCATTCCACTCACAGAGTTATACTTTTCTTCCCTTAGAGAATTGGGGAATCTCTTTGGAGAAAAAGCTACCAAGGGACATTCAGGAGTATATGGATGGCTATGGTGGAAAAGTAAGTATCCTCAGACAAAAACTGGAGAGAAAATTTCTGTGAAACTGGTTTGTGATGGATATGTTTATTCATCTCACAGATAAACTTTCTTTCATTGAGCAGTTTGAAACTCTGTCATGGACGGATCTGAAGGGACATTGGAGCACATTCAGGCATATGGTGAAAAATGAAATATCTTCAGATAAAAACTGAAGAGAAGCTTTCTGAGAAACTGGTTTGTGTTGTGTGCATTCCACTCAAGGAATTATACCTCTTTTCTCATAAGGCCATGTTTGAGCATGGTTCCTGTAAAAATGAAAAAGTGTTATTTTGGAGTGCATTGAAAACTATGGCAAAAAGTGAAATATCCTCAAATAAAACCCAGAAAGAAGCTTTCTGAAACTGCTTTGTGATATGTGCAATCATTTCACAGAGTTAAAGCTTGCAATACGTTTTCCAGTTTGCAAACTGTGTCTTTGAGGAATCTGTGAAGGGATATTCAGGAGCACTTTGAGGCTTATGGTGAAAAGGAAATATCTCAGATAAAACCAGAAGAAGCTTTCTGAGAAACTGCTTTGTGATGTGCATTCATTTCAGAGTTAAAGCTTCTCTACATTGCAGTTTGAAAAAAGGAAATATCTTCAGAGAAACTGGAGAAGCTTTCTGAAACTGCTTTGTGACGTGTGCATTCCACTCAGAGTTATACCTCTTTTCTCATAAGCAGTGTTTGAACACTGTTCTGTGGAATCTGAGAAGGACATTGGAGCACATTCAGGCTATGGTGAAAAGGAAATATCTTCAGATAAAACTGGAAAGAAGCTTTCTGTGAAACTGCTTGTGATGTGTATTCATCTCACATAGATAAAACTTTCTTTCATTGAGCAGTTTGAAATCACTGTTTCTGTGGAATCTGAGAAGGACATTTGGAGCACATTCAGGCTATGGTGAAAAGGAAATATCTTCAGATAAAACTGGAAGAAGCTTTCTGTGAAACTGCTTTGTGATATGTGTATTCATCTCACATAGATAAAACTTTCTTTCATTGCAGTTTGAAACTCTGTCATGGATGGATCTGTGAAGGAACATTCGGGAGTACATTCAGGCCTTTGCTGAAAATGGAAATACCTTCAGAGAAAACCTAGAGAGAAGCTTTCTGAGAAACTGCTTTGTGATATGTGCATTCCACTCAGGGAGTTATACCACTTTTCTCTTAAGGCAGTGTTTGAACTCTGTTCCTGTAAAACTGAAAAAGTGATATTTTGGAACACATTGAAGACTACGGTGAAAAGTGAAATATTCTCAAATAAAACCCAGAGAGAAGCGTTCCAAGAATCTGCTCTCTGATATGTGCATTAATTTCACAGAGTTAAAGCTTCTCTTTTCATTGAGCAGTTTGGAAACTGTCTTTGAGGAATCTGTGAAGGATATTAAGTGGCGCCTGAGGCTGTGTGAGAAAAGGAAATGTCTTCCGATGAATACTGCAGAGAAGCTTTCTGAGCAACTGCTTTGTGATGTGTGTATTCATCTCATAGAGTTAAATCATTCTTTGGATTGAGCAGTTTGAATTCACTGCTTCTGTGGAATCTGAGGAGGGACATTTGGGAACGTTCTTTAGAATATGAAGAAAGAAATATCCTCAGATAAAAACCAGAAAGAAGCTTTCTGTGAAACTGATATGTGTCGTGTGAATTCCTCTCCTTCAGTTAAGGCTCTCATTTCATGGAGCAGTTTTCTAACACTGTTTATGTTTAGCGTGCAATGGGCTATTCAGGAGCACATTCAGGACTATGGTGAAAAAGGAGATATCTTCAGATAAAAACTTGAAAGAAACTTTCTGTGAATCTGCTTTGTGATGTATTCATCTCACATAGATAACACTTTCTTTCCAGTACGCAGCTTGGAAACTCTGTCTTTGACGAATCCGCGAAGGGACATTCGGGAGCACATTCAGGACTATGGTGAAAATGGAAATATATTCAGATAAAACTGGAAAAAGCTTTCTGAAACTGCTTTGATGTGTTATTCATCTCACATAGATAAAACTTTCTTTCATTGCAGTTTGAAACTCTGTCATGGAGGATCTGAAGGACATTGGAGCACATTCAGGATGATGGTGAAAAAGGAAATATCTTCCGTTCAAAACTGGAAACAAGCTTTCTGAGAAACTGCTTTGATGTGTGCATTCACTCACAGAGTTATACCTTTCTTCTCATAAGCACTGTTTGAACACTGTTCCTGTAAATCTAAAAAAGTCATATTCGGAGCACATTGAAGACTATGGCGAAAAAGGAAATATCCTCAGATAAAACCAGAAGGAAGCTTTCTGTGAAACTGCTCTGTGATATGTGCATTCATTTCACAGAGTTAAAGCTTCTCTACATTGCAGTTTGGAAACTCTGTCTTTGAGGAATCTGTGAAGGGATATTCAGGAGCACATTCAGGCTATGGTGAAAAGGAAATATCTTCAGATAAAACTGGAAGAAGCTTTCAAGAAACTGCTCTCTGATATGTGCATTCATTTCAGAGTTAAAGCTTCTCTACATTGCAGTTTGAAAAAAGGAAATATCTTCAGAAAACTGGAAGCTTTCTGAGAACTGCTTTGTGATGTGCATTCCACTCAGTTATACCTCTTTTCTCATAAGCAGTGTTTGAACACTGTTCTGTGGAATCTGAGAAGGACATTGGAGCACATTGAAGACTATGGTGAAAAATATCTTCAGATAAAACTGGAAGAAGCTATCTGAGAAACTGCTTTGTGATGTGTGTAATCATCTCATATAGATAAAACTTTCTTTTCATTGAGCAGTTTGAAATCACTGTTTCTGTGGAATCTGAGAAGGACATTTGGGAGCACATTCAGGACTATGGTGTAAAAGGAAATATCTGCAGAAAAAAACTGGAAAGAAGCTTTCTGTGGATCGGCTTTTTGCTATATTTATTCATCTCACATACATAAAGCTTTCTTTACATTACACAGCTTGGAAACTCTGTCATAGATGGATCTGCAAAGGAGTATTCAGGATCACATTGGGGCCTATGGTGAAAAAGAAAATATCTTCAGATAAGAAATGGAAGGAAGCTTTCTGAGAAATCACTTTGTGATGTGTGCATTAAACTCAGGGAGTTATACCTCTATTCTTATTAGGCAGTGTTTTAACACTTTTGTTGTAAAACTGAAAAAGTGATATTTCAGAGCTCATTGAAGACTATGGCGAAAATTTAACTATCCTCAAACAAAAACGAGAAAGAAACGTTACGAGAAACTGCTCTCTGATATGTGCATTCACTTCACAGAGTTAAAGCTTGCTCTACATTGCCCATTTTGGAAGCTCTGTTTTTGAGGAATCTGTGAAGGGATATTCAGGAGCTTTGAGGCTTATGGTGAAAAGGAAATGTCTTCCGATGAAAACTGGAGAGAAGCTTTCTGAGAAACTGCTTTGTGATGTGTGGATTCATCTCATAGAGTTATACCATTCCTTGGACTGAGCAGTTTGAAATCACTGTTTCTGTGGTATCTGAGGAAGGACATTTGGGAACACTCTTTGGATTATGGAGAAAGAAATATCCTCAGATGAAAACCAGAAGGAAGCTTTCTGTGAAACTGCTCTGTGTCGTCTTAATTCCTCTCTCTCAGTTAATCCTTTCCTTTCATTGAGCAGTTTTCTAACCCCGTTTATGTTTAGCGTGTGAAGGGATATTCCAGAGTGCTTTGAGGCTTACAGTGAAAAAGGAAATATGTTCAGATAAAACTGGAGAAGCTTTCTGAAACTGCTTTGTGATGTGTGCATTCCACTCAGAGTTATACCTTTCTTCTCATAGAGGATTGAAATCCCTTTTGGAGAAAAAAGGAAGGGATATTCAGGAGCACATTCAGGACTATGGTGAAAAGGAAATATCTCAGATAAAACTGGAAGAAGCTTTCTGTGAATCTGTTTTTTGCTGTTTATTCACCTCACATAGATAAAACTTTCTTTACATTACACAGCTTGAAAAGTCTGTCATGGATGGATCCGCAAAGGGATATTCAGGATCACATTTGGGCCTATGGTGAAACAGGAAATATCATCAGATTAAAAAAGGAGAGAAGCTTTCTGAGAAACTGCTTGGTGATGTGTGAATTCATCTCATAGTTAAATCATTCTTTATTGAGCAGTTTGAACACTGTTTGTAAAACTGAAAAAGTGATATTTCAGAGCATTGAAGACTATGGTGAAAAGGAAATATCCTCAAATAAAACCAGAAGAAGCTTTCAAGAAACTGCTCTCTGATATGTGCATTCATTTCACAGAGTTAAAGCTTCTCTACATTGCAGTTTGGAAATCTGTCTTTGAGAATCTGAAGGGATATTCAGGAGCTTTGAGGCTTATGGTGAAAAGGAAATCTTCAGAAAACTGGAGAAGCTTTCTGAGCAACTGCTTTGTGATGTGTATTCATCTCATAGAGTTAAATCATTCTTTGGATTGAGCAGTTTGAAATCACTGTTTCTGTGGAATCTGAGAAGGACATTTGGGAATGCTCTTTAGAATATGTGAAAAGAAATATCTCAGATAAAACCAGAAGAAGCTTTCTGTGAAACTGCTTTGTGATGTGTGCATTCACTCACAGAGTTAAAGCTTCTCTTTTCATTGAGCAGTTTTCTAACACTGTTTTGTTTAGTCTGTGAAGGAATGTTCGGGAGTGCTTTGAGGCTTATGGAGAAAAGGAAATATGTTCAGATAGAAACTGGAGAAGCTTTCTGAGGAACTGCTTTGTGATGTGCATTCACTCACAGTGTTATACCTCTTTTCTCATAAGCAGTTTGAAATCACTGTTTCTGTGGAATCTGAGAAAGGACTTTTGGGAATGCTCTTTGGAATATGGAGAAATATCTCAGATAAAACTGGAAAGAAGCTTTCTGTGAAACTTCTTTGTGATGTGTGTATTCATCTCACATAGATAAAACTTTCTTTTCATTGAGCAGTTTGAAACTGTCTTTGAGGAATCTGTGAAGGATATTCAGGAGCTTTGAGGCTTATGGTGAAAAGGAAATATGTTCAGATGAAAACTGGAGAAGCTTTCTGAGAACTGCTTTGTGATGTGCATTCACTCACAGAGTTATACCTCTTTTCTCATAAGCAGTTTGAAATCACTGTTTCTGTGGAATCTGAGAAGGACATTGGGAGCACATTCAGGCTATGGTGAAAAGAAATATCTCAGATAAAACCAGAAGAAGCTTTCAGTGAAACTGCTCTGTGATATGTGTATTCATCTCACATAGATAAAGCTTTCTTTCTATTACACAGTTTTGAAACTCTGTCTTTGAGAATCTGTGAAGGGATATTCAGGAGCACATTCAGGACTATGGTGAAAAAGGAAATATCTTCCGTTCAAAACTGGAAAGAAGCTTTCTGAGGAACTGCTCTGTGTTCTGTTAATTCATCTCACAGAGATAAAAGTTTCTTTTCATTGAGCAGTTTGAAATCACTGTTTCTGTGGAATCTGAGAAGGACATTCGGGAGCAAATTCAGGCCTATGGTGAAAAAGTAAATGTCTTCAGATAAAAATTGGAGAGAAACTTTCTGAGAAACTGCTTTGTGATGTCTGTATTCATCTCATAGAGTTAAACCATTCTTTGGATTGAGCAGTTTGAAATCACTATTTCTGTGGAATCTGAGGAAGGACATTTGGGAATGCTCTTTAGAATATGGAGAAAGAATTATTCTCAGATTAAAACCAGAAAAGAGCTTTCTGTGAAACTGCTCTGTGATATGTTAATTCATCTCATAGAGTTAAACTTCTCTTTTCATTCAGCAGTTTTCTACACTGTTTATGTTTGCTGTGAAGGATATTCAGGAGTGGTTTGAGGTTTATGGTGAAAAAGGAAATATGTTCGGATAAAAACTGAAGAGAAACTTTCTGAGGAACTGCTTTGTGATGTGTGCATTCCACTCATAGTGTTATACCTCTCTTCTCATACATTGGTGTTTTGGAGAAAAAAGGAAGGGATATTGAGCATATTGAGCTATGGTGAAAAGGAAATCCTCAGACAAAAACTGGAAGAAGCTTTCAGTGAAACTGTTCTGCGATATGTGTATTCATCTCACATAGATAAAACTTTCTTTCATTACACAGTTTGAAACTCTCATGGATGGATCTGAAGGACATTCAGACACATTCAGGCCTATGGTGAAAAGGAAATATCTTCAGATAAAACTGGAAGCTTTCTGTGAACTGCTTTTGATGTGTATTCATCTCATAGTTAAATCATTCTTTGGATTGAGCAGTTTGAAATCACTGTTTGTGGAATCTGAGAAGGACATTTGGGAATGCTCTTTAGAATATGTGAAAAGAAATATCTCAAATAAAACCAGAAAGCTTTCTGTGAAACTGCTTTGTGATGTGCATTCACTCACAGTTAAGCTTCTCTTTTCATTGAGCAGTTTTCTAACACTGTTTTGTCTATGTGAAGGATATTTGGGAGCTTTGAGGCTTATGGTGGAAAAGCAAATATGTTCAGATAGAAACTGGAGAAGCTTTCTGAACTGCTTTGTGATGTGTGCATTCACTCACAGTTAAGCTTCTCTTTTCATTGAGCAGTTTGAAATCACTGTTTGTGGAATCTGAGAAGGACATTTGGGAATGCTCTTTAGAATATGGAGAAATATCTCAGATAAAACTGGAAGAAGCTTTCTGTGAAACTGCTCTTGTGATGTGTGTATTCATCTCACATAGATAAAGCTTTCTTTCATTGAGCAGTTTGAAACTCTGTCATGGATGGATCTGAAGGGACATTGGGAGCACATTCAGGATATGGTGAAAAGGAAATATCTTCAGATAAAACTGGAAGAAGCTTTCTGAGAAACTGCTTGTGATGTGTATTCATCTCACATAGATAAAACTTTCTTTCATTGAGCAGTTTGAAATCACTGTTTCTGTGGAATCTGAGAAGGACATTTGGGAACATTCAGGACTATGGTGAAAAATATCTCAGATAAAACCAGAAGAAGCTTTCTGTGAAACTGCTCTGTGATATGTATTCATCTCACATAGATAAAGCTTTCTTTCATTGAGCAGTTTGAAATCACTGTTCTGTGGAATCTGAGAAGGACATTTGGGAACACATTCAGGACTATGGGGAAAAATATCTCAGATAAAACCAGTAGGAAGCTTTCTGTGAAACTGCTCTGTGTTTTGTGAATTCCACTCGCACAGTTAAGTTTCTATTTTCATTGAGTAGTATTCTAACACTGTTTATGTTTAGCATCTGAAGGGATTTTCAGGAGCGCTTTGAGGCTTACAGTGAAAAAGGGAATATGTTCAGATAGAAACTGGAGAGAAGCTTTCCGAGGAAACGCTTTGTGACGTGTGCATTCATCTCACATAGATAAAACTTTCTTTTCATACAGTTTGAAACTCTGTCTTTGAGGAATCTGTGAAGGATATTCAGGAGCACTTTGAGGCTTATGGTGAAAAGGAAATATCTTCAGATAAAACTGGAAGCTTTCTGTGAAACTGCTTTTGATGTTTATTCATCTCACATAGATAAAGCTTTCTTTCATTACAGTTTGAAACTCTGTCTTTGAGGAATCTGAAGGGATATTTGGGGCACATTCAGGCCTATGGTGAAAAAATATCTTCAGATAAAACTGGAGAAGCTTTCTGAGAAACTGCTTTGTGATGTGTGCATTCCACTCAGAGTTATACCTCTTTTCTCATAAGGCAGTGTTTGAACACTGTTCTGTGGAATCTGAGAAGGACATTTGGGAGCACATTCAGACTATGGTGAAAAGTGAAATATCCTCAAATAAAACCCAGAAAGAATAATTCCAAGAAACTGCTCTCTGAAATGTGCATTCATTTCACAGAGTTAAAGCTTACTCTACATTGCCCAGTTTGGAAACTTTGTCTTTTAGGAATCTGCGAAGGGATATTAAGTGACGCCCGAAGTCCTACGGTGAGTAAGGAAATGTCTTCCATTGAAAACTGGAGAGAAGCTTTCCGAGCATCTGCCTTGTGACGTGTGTATTCATCTCATATAGTTAAACCAGTCTTTGTATTGTGCAGTTTGAAATCACTGTTTCTGTGTAATCTGAGGAATGACATTTGGGAATGCTCTTTAGAATATGGAAAAGAAATATCCTCAGATAAAACCAGAAGAAGCTTTCTGTGAAACTGCTTTGTGATGTGCATTCACTCACAGTTAAGCTTCTCTTTTCATTGAGCAGTTTTCTAACACTGTTATGTTTAGCTGAAGGGATATTCAGGAGCACTTTGAGGCTTATGGTGAAAAAATATCTTCAGATAAAACTGGAGAAGCTTTCTGAAACTGCTTTGTGATGTGTATTCATCTCAGATAAAACTGGAAGAAGCTTTCTGAGAAACTGCTCTGTGTTCTGTTAATTCATCTCACAGAGTTAAAGCTTACTCTACATTTCAGTTTGGAAACTCTGTCTTTGAGGAATCTGAAGGGATATTCAGGAGCACTTTGAGGCTTATGGTGAAAAAGGAAATATCTTCCGTTCAAATCTGGACAGAAGCTTTCTGAGAAACTGCTCTGTGTTCTGTTAATTCATCTCACAGAGTTAAAGCTTACTCTACATTTCAGTTTGGAAATCTGTCTTTGAGGAATCTGAAGGGATATTCGGGAGCAAATTAAGGCATATGGTGAAAAAGGAAATATCTTCAGATAAAAACTGGAGAAAAGCTTTCTGAGAAACTGCTTTGTGATGTCTGTATTCATCTCATAGAGTTAAACCATTCTTTGGATTGAGCAGTTTGAAATCACTATTTCTGTGGAATCTGAGGAAGGACATTTGGGAGCACATTCAGGCTATGGTGAAAAGTGAAATATCCTGAAATAAAACCAGAAGAAGCTTTCTGAGCAACTGCTTTGTGACGTGTGTATTCATCTCATAGAGTTTAACCATTCTTTGGATTGAGCAATTTCAAATCACTGTTTCTGTGGAATCTGAGAAGGACATTTGGGAGCACATTCAGGCTATGGTGAAAAAGGAAATATCTTCAGATAAAACTGGAAGAAGCTTTCTGTGAAACTGCTTTTGATGTGTGTATTCATCTCATAGAGTTAAACCATTCTTTGGATTGAGCAGTTTGAAATCACTGTTCTGTGGAATCTGAGAAGGACATTTGGGAGCACATTCAGGACTATGGTGAAAAAGGAAATATCTTCAGATAATAACTGGAAGAAGCTTTCTGAAACTGCTTTGTGATGTGTATTCATCTCATAGAGTTAAATCATTCTTTGGATTGAGCAGTTTGAAATCACTGTTCTGTGGAATCTGAGAAGGACATTTGGGAGCACATTCAGGCTATGGTGAAAAAATAACTTCAGATAAAACTGGATAGAAGCTTTCTGTGAAACTGCTTTTGATGTGTGCATTCACTCACAGAGTTATACCTCTTTCTCATAAGGCAGTGTTTGAACACTGTTCTGTAAAAAAAGTGATATTTGAGCATTGAAGACTATGGAAAAGTGAAATATCCTGAAATAAAACCAGAAGAAGCTTTCTGAGGAACTGCTTTGTGATGTGTGTATTCATCACATAGAGTTAAATCACTCATTGGATTAAGCAGTTTGAAATCACTGTTCCTGTGGAATCTGAGGAGGACATTTGGGAGCACATTCAGGCTATGGTGAAAAGGAAATATCTTCAGATAAAACTGGAGAAGCTTTCTGAAACTGCTTTGTGATGTATGTGTTCAACTAATAGAGTTAAATCATTCCTTGGACAGAGCAGTTTGAAATCACTGTTTCTGTGGAATCTGAGAAGGACATTTGGGAGCACATTCAGGCCTATGGTGAAAAGTGAAATATCCTGAAATAAAACCCAGAAAGCTTCTTTCTCTCTTTTCATTGAGCAGTTTTCTAATACTGTTTATGCTTAGCGTGCAGAGGGATTTTCGGGAGCACTTTGAGGCTTATGGTGAAAAAGGAAATATCTTCAGATAGAAAATGGAGAGAAGCTTTCCCAGGAACTGCTTTGTGACGTGTGCATTCCACTCACAGTGATATACCTCTCTTCTCAGCATTGGAAAACTTTTGGAGAAAAAAGCTACCAAGGGATATTCAGCATGGCTATGGTGAAAAGGAAATATCCTCAGACAAAACTGGAAAGAAGCTTTCTGTGAAACTGCTGTGATGTGTGTATTCATCTCACAGATAAAGCTTTCTTTATTTGGGAAACTCTGTCATGGATGGATCCAGAAGGACATTGGGACATTCAGGACTATGGTGAAAAAAATCTTCAGATAAAACTGGAAGAAGCTTTCTGTGCTTTTCTATGTTTATTCATCTCACATTGGTAAAGCTTTCTTTATTACAGTTTGAAACTCTGTCATGGAGGATCTGAAGGACATTTGAGCACATTCAGGCCTATGGTGAAAAAATATCTTCAGATAAAACTGGAGAAGCTTTATGATAAACTGATTTGTGATATGTGCATTCCACTGAGGTTGTTATACCTCTTTTCTCGTAAGGCAGTGTTTGAACACAGTTTCTGTAAAACTGAAAAAGTGACATTTCGAAGCACATTGAAGATTATGGCAAAAAGTGAAACATCCTCAAGCAAAACACAGAAAGAAGTGTTCCAAGAAACTGCTCTGTGATATGTGCTTTCATTTCACAGAGCTAAAGCTTATTCTACATTACCCAGTTTGGAAACTCTGTCTTTGAGGAATCTACGAAGGGATATTAAGTGGCACCATGAGGCCTGTTGTGAGCAAGGAAATGTCTTTCGTTGAAAACTGAAGAGAAGCCTGATGAGAAACTGCTTTGTGATGTGTGCACTCATCTCATAGAGTTAAATCATTCCTTGGATTGAGCAGTTTGAAATCACTGTTTCTGTGGAATCTGAGAAGGACATTTGGGAACTCTTAGAATATGGAAAAATATCCTCAGATAAAATCCAAAAAGAAGCTTTCTGAGAAACTGCTCTGTGTCACGTGAATTCCCCTCACACAGTTCAGCTTCTCTTTTCATTGAGCAGTATTCTAACACTTTTTTTGTTTAGCTGAAGGATATTCAGGCACTTTGAGGCTTATGGTGAAAAGGAAATATCTTCAGATGAAAACTTGAGAGAAGTTTTCCGAGGAACTGCTTTGTGACATGAGCAATCCACTCACAGTGTTATACTTCTTCTCAAACAGCTTCGGGGAAAACCTTTTAGAGAAAAAGCAAAGGACATTGGAATATCTATGGTGAAAAGGAAATATCATCAGATTAAAATTAAAAAGAAGCTTTCTGTGAAACTCCTTGGTGATATGTGAATTCATATCACATAGATAAAACTTTCTTTATTACATGCAGGAAACTCATGGACGGATCCGCAAAGGGACATTCGGGAGCACATTCAGGCCTATAGTGAAAAAGGAAATATCTTCAGATAAAAACGGAGGAGAAACTCTGAGAAATTGCTTTGTGATGTGTGCCTTCCACTCAGGGAGTTATACCTCTTTTCTCATAAGGCAGTGTTTGAACACGATTTCTGTAAAACTGAAAAAGTGGTATTTCGGAGCGCATTGAAGACTTTGGCAAAAATTGAACTATCCTCAAATAAAATCCAGAAAGGAGCATTTCAAGAAGCTGCTCTCTGATATATGCATTCATTTCACAGAGTTAAATCTTACTGTATGTTGCCCAGTTTGGAAACTGTTTTTAAGGAATCTGCGAAGTTACATTGAGTGTTGCCTGGAGGCCTGTGGTGAGCAAGGAAATGTCTTCCGTTGAAAACTGGAGAGAAGCTTTCTGAGCAACTGCTTTGTGATGTGTGTATTCATCTCATAGAGTTAAATCATTCTTTGGATTGAGCAGTTTGAAATCACTGTTTCTGTGGAATCTGAGGAAGGACATTTGGGAATGCTCTTTAGAATATGGAGAAAGAAATATCCTCAGATAAAAACCAGAAGGAAGCTTTCTGTGAAACTGCTATGTGTCATGTGAATTCCTCTCACTCAGTTAAGCTTCTCTTTTCATTGAGCAGTTTTCTAACACTGTTTATGTTTAGCGTGTGAAGGGATATTCGGGAGCACTTTGAGGCTTACGGTGAAAAAGGAAATATGTTCAGATAGAAACTGGAGAGAAGCATTCCGAGGAACTGTTTGTGGTGGGTGCATTCCACTCACAGTGTTATCCCTCTCTTCTCATACATCATCGGGAAACCCTTTTGGAGAAAAAGGTATCAAGCTATATTCGTTAGCATATTGACAACAAAGGTGAAAACGGAAATAGCCTCAGACAAAAACTGGAAAGAAGCTTTCTGTGAAACTGCTCTGTGATATACATATTCATCTCATAGATAAAGCTTTCTTTACAGTACACAGCTTGGAAATTCTGTTATGGAAGGATCCGTGAAGGGACATTCAGGAGCACATTCATGACTATATTGAAAAAGGAAATATTTTCAGATGAAAACTGGAAAGAAGCTTTCTGTGAATCTGCTTTTTGCTATGTTTATTCATCTCATAGAGTTAAATCATTCTTTGGATTGAGTAGTTTGAAATCACTGTTTCTGTGGAATCTGAGAAGGACATTTGGAGCACATTCAGGACTATGGTGAAAAAATATCCTCAGATAAAACCAGAAGAAGCTTTCAAGAAACTGCTCTCTGATATGTGCATTCATTTCACAGAGTTAAAGCTTCTCTACATTGCAGTTTGGAAACTCTGTCTTTGAGAATCTGAAGGGATATTAAGTGCTGAGGCTTGGTGAAAAGGAAATATCTTCAGATGAAAACTGGAGAAGCTTTCTGAGCAACTTTGTGATGTGTGCATTCATCACAGAGTTATCATTCTTTGGATTGAGCAGTTTGAAATCACTGTTCTGTGGAATCTGAGAAGGACATTTGGAGCACATTCAGGCTATGGTGAAAAAATATCCTCAGATAAAACCAGAAGAAGCTTTCTGTGAAACTGCTTTGTGATGTATTCATCTCATAGAGTTAAATCATTCTTTATTGAGCAGTTTGAAATCACTGTTCTGTGGAATCTGAGAAGGACATTTGGAGCACATTCAGGCTATGGTGAAAAGGAAATATCTTCAGATAGAAACTGGAGAAGCTTTCTGAGAACTGCTTTGTGATGTGCATTCCACTCACAGAGTTATACTTTCTTCTCATACAGCATTGGAAATCCTTTTGGAGAAAAAAGCTACCAGGGACATTCAGGACTATGGTGAAAAGAGAAATTGCCTCAGACAAAAACAGGAAAGAAGCATTCTGTGAAACTTCTCTGTGATATATATATTCATCTCATAGATAAAACTTTCTTTATATTAGCAGTTTGAAATTCTGTCATGGACGGATCCGCAAAGGGACATTCGGTAGCCCAATCAGGACTATGTTGAAACAGGTAATCTCTTCAGATAAAAACTGGAGCAAAGCTTTCTGAGAAACTACTTTGTGATGTGTGCATTCCACTCACAATGTTACACCTCTCTTCTCATACAGCATTGAAACCTTTTGGAGAAAAAGCTACCAGGGAACATTAAGGTGTATATGGACGGCTATGGTGAAAAATGAAATATCCTCGGACAAAAACTGGAAAGGAGCTTTCTATAAAACGGCTTTGTGATAGATTTGTTTATTCATCTCACATAGATAAAGCATTCTTTACATTACACAGCTTGGAAATACCATCATGAACAGAATCACAAAGGGACATTCGGGGGCACATTCAGGCCTATGGTGAAAAAGGAAAGATCTTCAGATAAACCCGGAGACAAGTTTTCTGAGAAACTGCTTTCTGATATGTGCATTCCACTCAGGGAATTATATGTCTTTTCTCATAAGGCATTGTTTGAACACTGTTCCTGTAAAACCGAAAAAGTGATATTTTGGAGCGCATTGAAGACTATGGTGAAAAGTGAAATATCCCAAAATAAAACCCAGAAAGAAGAGTTTCAAAAACTGCTCTCTGATATGTGCATTTATTTCACAGAGTTAAAAATTACTCTATGTTGTGCAGATTGGAAACTCTGTCTTTGAGGAACCTGTGAATTGATATTAAGTGGCACCCAGAGGCTTGTGGTGAGCAAGGAAACGTCTTCCAATGAAAACTGGAGAGTAGCTTTCTGAGCAACTGCTTTGTGACATATGTATTAATCTCCTAGAGTGAAATCATCCTTTGGATGAAGTAGTTTGAAATCACTGTTTCTGTGGAATCTGAGGAAGAACATTTGGGAACGTTCTTTAGAATATGGAGAAAGAAATATCTTCAGATAAAATCCAGAAGGAAGCTTTCTGTGAAACTGCTCTATGACATCTTAATTTCTCTCAGTCAGTTAAGCTTCTCTTTTCATTGAGCAGTTTTCTAACACTGTTTATGTTTAGCGTGCTAAGGGATATTCAGGAGCGCTTTGAAGCTTATGGTGAAAACAGAAGTAGATTCAGATAGAAACTGGAGAGAAGCTTTCCAAGGAACAGCTTTTGATGTGTGCAGTCCACTCACAGTGTTATACCTCTCTTCTCATACAGCATTGGTTAAATACTTTTGGAGAAAAAGGTACCAAGGGATATTTGGGATCATATTGACACATATGTAGAAAAGGGAAATAACCTCAGACAAAACCTGGAAAGAAGCTTTCTATGAAACTGCTCTATGATATGTGTATTCACCTCACATAGATAAAACTTTCTTTATATTATGCAGCTTGGAAACTCTGTCATTGACGGATTCACAAAGGGGTATTCAGAGGCATATTCAGGACTATGGTGAAAAAGGAAATATCTTCAGAGAAAAACTGGAAAGAAGCTTTCTGTGAATCTGCTTTTTGTTACCTTTATTCATCTCACATAGATAAAGCTGTTTGTACATTATGAAGCTTGGAAACTCCGTCATGGATGTATCCATGAAGGGATATTGGTGATCACATTCAGGCCTATGGTGAAAAAGGAAATATGGTCAGATAAAAACTGGAGAGAAGCCTTCTGAGAAATGCTTGGTAATGTGTGCATTCCACTCAGGGAGTTATACCTTTTTTCTCATGGAATCTGTGAAGGATATTAAGTGGTGCCAGAAACTGTGGAGAAGGAAAGTCTTCTGATGAAAACTGGAGAGAATCTTTCTGAGCAACTGCTTTGTGACGGGTGTAATCATCTCATAGAGTTAATCATCCTTTGGAAGGAGCAGTTTAAAATCACTGTTTCTGTGCAATCTGAGGAGGGGTATTTGGGAACGCTCTTTAGAATATGGAGAAAGAAATATCTTCAGATAAAAACCAGAAGGAAGCTTCCTGTGAAAGTTCTCTGTGTTGTGTGAATTCCACTCCCCCAGTTAAGCTTCACTTTTTGTTGAGCAGTTTCCTAACACTGTTTATGTTTAGCGTGCATAGGGATATTTGGGAACACTTTGAGGCTTACAGTGACAAAGGAAATATGTTCTGATAGATACCGGAGAGAAGCATTCCGAGGTGCTGCTTTGTGACGTGTGCATTCCACTCACAGTGTTATACCTCTCTTCTCATACATCATCGGGAAATCCTTTTGGAGAAAAAGGAAGGATATTCAGCATTGGGAAGTGAAAAATATCCTCAGACAAAACTGGAAAGAAGCTTTCTGTGAAACTGCTTGTGATATGTATTCATCTCACATAGATAAAAACTCTTTTATTATGCAGTTTGAAACTGTCATGGATGGATCCACGAAGGGACATTTGGGATCACATTCAGGACTATGGTGAAAAAGGAAATATCTTCAGATAAAAACTGGAAAGAAGTTTTCTGAGAAACTGCGTATGTATTCATCTCACATAGAAACTTTCTTTACATTGCAGGAAACTCATGGGAAATCCAGAAGGACATTCAGGACATTTGGGACTATGGTGAAAAAAATATCTTCAGATAAAACCAGAAGAAGCTGTCTGTGAAACTGCTCTGTGTTGTGCATTCCTCAGTTACTTCTTTCATTGAGCAGTTTTCTAAACACTGCTTGTTTGAAAGGATATTTCTGGAGCATTTGAGGCTTGTGAAAAGGAAATATGTCAAATAGAAACTGGAGAAGCTTTCAGAAACTTTGTGACATTACACTTACAGTTTCTCTTCTCATGGCATCAGAAACCCAGGAAAAATTTAAGGGATATTGAGCATATTTACTATGTGAAAATACTTCAGATAAAACTGGAAGAAGCTTTCTGAAACTGCTCTGTGATATGTTCATTCACTCATAAGCTTCTTTCATTGCAGTTTGAAACTCTTTGAAAGAAGGACATTTGGAGCATTAGCTATGGTGAAAAAGGAAATATCTTCCGTTCAAAACTGGAAAGAAGCTTTCTGTGAAACTGCTTTTTCTGTGCATTCACTCACATAGATAAAGCTTTCTTTCATTAGCAGTTTGAAACTCATGGAGATGAAGGACATTCAGGAGCACATTCAGGCCTGGTGAAAAGGAAATATCTTCAGATAAAAACTGGAAGAAGCTTTCTGAGAAACTGCTTTGTGATGTGTGCATTCCACTCAGAGTTATACCTCTTTCTCATAAGGCAGTGTTTGAACACTGTTTTGTAAAACTGAAAAGGATATTCAGTACATTGAACATGGTGAAAAGGAAATATCCTCAGATAAAACCAGAAAGAAACTTTCTGAAAAGGTCTTTCTCTTTTACTGTTGTTTTTGAAAACCTTTCTGAAAACTCAAGTGAAAGAATTCAGAAACTTTTAAAATTTATCAAAAACAAACTTGATCTCAGTGAAAAACAGAAGCATCAGAAGCTTCATTTTGTCAAAGAGTAAAATCTATCATCAAGAATGAAGGATTGGAGAATACTGTGTGAAATGAGGAAAAACTGGAGAACTGCTTTCTGATGAAAAACTTCAGAAAAAGCTCTCAGTTTTTTGTTCAGACTAAGACTGTGTTTCTATTGGAAAAACTGATTCTGAGAAAAAAGAGAATCTAGAAACTGTCAAAAGAAAGAAGATATGTCTGATAAATTCTTTCAGCTCAGAAAAAAAAATATGGACAAAACAGAGTATCCTGGCAGAAAGGAAATTCCTCAGAAAAAAAAAATAAGAGTCTTTGAAATGGAGAAACAAGATAAATTTCTTTTATGAAATTCTGACTCTTCTGTGAAAGGAAATATCCTTTCATATGAAAATTTTCAAGATGGAAAGCTTTCTGAGATATATGAGAAAATGAAATTCATTCAGGACATGGATGGGAAGTTCTTCTAAAACAAAGTTTTGGAAAAAAGTTTTGATATTAAATGGCTTCTGGAAAAAAGAAATCCTCAGATGAAAAACTCATGAGAAAGTTTTGATTACACTTCATCTGAAAAGGGATATGAATCAGAAACAGTTTGAAAAAAAACAAAAAACTAAAAGTGAAGTAGAGATTTTCTCAAAAGAAGCATTATGAACAAAGAAGAAAAATTCTTCACTGATAGAAATATGTAAGATCATTCACAGTTGAATCTCATAAAAAGTGAAACATCTGGAGAATAGAAGGAAATTTCACTGTTTATTAAAACTGTTCTTATGAAAAAGTATCTTCTCAAGGATCTGAAACTGATGTTCATAAAAACTCTTTGGGAATCAGAGAAAATCTCTTGAAATGAAGATGTTTCTGAATTGTAGAACTGAAACTCTTCATTGAAATGGATTGAAAAATATCCTCAAAGAATACTTGGAAAAAAGGATTTTTCTGTGAACTGGATGCATGAAAACTCTTCTTGAGAAATATCACAAGAACAGAAAACCCTGTTCTCACTTTGTGAACTGCGAGATACTTACTCAGAGCTACTTCATGAAAAAATTGCTTAGATACTGATGAAAATAGAGAGTTCTGAGAGTTGATTGAAAACTGAAATATCTTTCACTGTTTGAATTGAACTTGTTTTTTATGAAGAAATTTGAGACAGAAGCAGTCTGTGAAAAACAAAGATGAATTCTCTTCAGAGCTTTAAAAAAAAGAAGCATTCAAGAAACGGCTCTCTGATATGTGAATTAACTTCACAGAGTTTAAGCTTAGTCTACATTGCCCAGCTTGGAAACTCTGTCTTTGAGGAATCTGTGAAGGGATATTCAGGAGCTTTGAGGGTTATGGTGACAAAGGAAACATCTTCCATTGAAAACTGGACAGAAGCTTTCTGAGCAACTGCTTTGTGATGCGTATTCATCACATAGAGATTAAATCATCCTTTGAATAAGCAGTTTGAAATCACTGTTCCTGTGGAATCTGCGGAAGGACGTTTGGGAACGCTCTTCACAAAATGGAGGAAAAAAATTCTCACATGAAAACCAGAAAGAAGCTTTCTGTGAAACTACTATGTGTCATGTGAATTACTATAGCTCAGTTTAGCTTCTCATTTCCTTGGGCAGTTTTCTAACACTGTTTATGTTTGGCATACGAAGGGATATTAAGTGGCGCCCGGAGGCTTGTGGTGAGCAAGGAAATGTCTTCCAATGAAAACTTCAGAGAAGCTTTCTGAGCAACTGTTTTGTGATGTGTGTGTTCATCTCATAGACTTAAAATATCCTTTGGATTGAACAGTTTGAAATCACTGTTTTTGTGGAATCTGAGGAAGGACATTTGGGAACGCTCCTTAGAATATGGAGAAAGAAATATCCTCAGGTAAAATCCAGAATGAAGTTTTCTGAGAAACTGCTCTGTGTCATCTTATTTCCTCTCTCACAGTTAAGCCTCTCTTTTCCTTGAGCGTTTTTCTAACACTGTTTATGTT
Source organism: Cercopithecus mona (assembly GCA_014849445.1). Lineage (NCBI taxonomy): Eukaryota > Metazoa > Chordata > Mammalia > Primates > Cercopithecidae > Cercopithecus > Cercopithecus mona. Next base: position 72,273 of record JABBCR010000146.1, read on the forward strand.
TAACATCCGAAGGCATTTTCAGGAGCGCTTTGAGGTTCACGGTGAAACAGGAAATATGTTCAGATTGAAACTGGAGAGAAGCATTCCGAGGAACTGCTTTGTGATGTGTGTATTCAACTCATAGAGTTAAACCATTCTTTGGATTGAGCAGTTTGAAATCACTGCTTTTGTGGAATCTGACGGAGGACATTTGGAAACGCTCCTTAGAATATGGAGAAAGTGATATCCTCAGGTAAAATCCAGAAGGAAGCTTTCTGTGAAACTGCTCTATGTCATCTGAATTCCTCTCATTCAGTTAAGCCTCTCTTTTCCTTGAGCATTTTTCTAACACTGTTTATGTTTAACGTGTGAAGGGATATTCGGGAGAGCTTTGAGGTTTACGTTGGAAAAGGAAACGTGTTCAGATTGAAAGTGGAGAGAAGCTTTCTGAGCAAGTGCTTTGTGATATGTGTATTCAACTCGTAGAATTAAATCATACTTTGGATTGAGCAGTTTGAAATCACTGTTTCTGTGGAATCTGAGGAAGGACATTTGGGAACGCTCTTTAGAATATGGAGAAAGAAATACCCTCAGGTAAAATAAAAGAAGGAAGCTTTCTGTGAAACTACTATGTGTCGTGTTAATTCCTTTCTCACAGTTAAGCTTTTCTTTTCATTGAGCAGTAGTCTCACACTGTTTTTGTTTAGTGTGCGAAGGGATACTAAGTGGCGACTGGAGGCCTGTGGTGAGCAAGAAAATGTCTTCCCTTGAAAACTGGAGAGAATCTTTCTGAGCAACTGCTTTGTGATGGGTGTATTCATCTCGTAGAGTTAAATCATCCCTTCAATTGAGCAGTTTGAAATCACTGTTTCTGTGGAACCTGAGAAAGGAAATTTGGGAACGCTCTTTACAATATACTGAAAAACAAATACCTTCAGATAAAACCCAGAAGCAAACTTCCTGTGAAACTGCTCTGTGTCGTGTGAATTCCACTCACCCAGTTAATCTTCACTTTTCATTGAGCAGTTGCCTAACACTGTTTATGTTTAGCATGCGTAGGGATATTCGGGAACACATTCAGGACTATGGTCAAAAGGGAAATATCTTCAGATAAAAACCGGAAGGAAGCTTTCTGTGAAACTGTTCTGTGTTGTGTGAATTCCACTCCACAGTTACGCTTCTATTTTCATTGAGCAGTATTCTAACACTGCTTATGTTTAGCATGCGAAGGGATTTTCAGGAGCACTGTGAGGCTTATGGTGAAAAGGAAATATCTCAGATAAAAACTGGAGAAGCTTTCAGGAACTGCTTTGTGATGTGCATTCCACTCACAGTTAAGCTTCTTTTCATTGAGCAGTATTCTAACACTGTTTATGTTTAGCATGTGAAGGATATTCAGGAGCACATTCAGGCCTATGGTGAAAAAGGAAATGTCCTCAGACAAAAACTGGAAATAAATTTTCTGTGAAACTGCTCTGACATGTGCATTCATTTCAGAGTTAAAGCTTACTCTACATTGCCCAGTTTGGAAACTCTGTCATGGACGGATCTGCGAAGGGACATTCGGGAGCACATTCAGGACTATGGTGAAAATGGAAATAAATTCAGATAAAAACTGGAGAGAAGCATTCTGAGAAACTACTTTGTGATGTTTATTCATCTCACGTAGATAAAGTTTTCTTTACATTACGCAGCTTGGAAACTCTGTCTCTGAGGAATCTGCGAAGGGATATTAAGTGGCGCCCGGAGGCCTGTGGTGAGCAAGGAAATGTCTTCCGTTGAAAACTGGAGAGAAGCTTTCTGAGCAACTGCTTTGTGATGTGTGTATTCATCTCATAGAGTTAAATCATTCTTTGGATTGAGCAGTTTGAAATCACTGTTTCTGTGGAATCTGAGAAAGGACATTTGGGAACGATCCTTAGAATATGGAGAAAGAAATATCCTCAGATAAAAACCAGAAGGAAGATGTCTGTTAAACTGATCTGTGTCATGTGAATTCCTCTCACTCATTTTGGCTTCTCTTTTCAATTAGCAATTTTCTAACACTGTTTATGTTTAGCGAGTGAAGGGATATTCAGGAGTGCTTTGAGGCTTATGGTGAAAAAGGAAATATGTTCAGATAGAAACTGGAGAGAAGCTTTCCGAGGAACTGCTTTGTGACGTGTGCATTCCACTCACAGTGTTATACCTCTCTTCTCATACAGCATCGGGGAAACCCTTTTGGAGAAAAAGGTACCAAGTGATATTCAGGAGCATGTTGATGCCTATGGTGAAAAGGGAAATAGCCTCAGACAAAAACTGGAAAGAAGCTTTCTGTGAAACTGCTCTGTGATATGTGTATTCATCTCACATAGATAAAGCTTTCTTTATATTTTGCAGCTTGCAATCTCTGTAATGGACGGATCCACGAAGGGACATTCGGGAGAAAATTCTGGACTATGGTGAAAAAGGAAATATCTTCAGATAAAAACTGGAAAGAAGCTTTCTGTGAATCTGCTTTTTGCTATGTTTATTCATCTCACATAGATAAAACTTTCTTTATATTATGCAGTTTGGAAACTCCGTCATGGACGGATCCTGAAGGATATTCAGGAGCTTTGAGGCTTATGGTGAAAAAATATCTTCAGATAAAAACTGGAGAGAAGCTGTCGGAGAAACTGCTTTGTGATGTGTGCATTCCACTCAGGGAGTTTTACCTCTTTTGTCATAAGGCAGTGTTTGAACACGTTTCCTGTAAGACCGAAAAAGTGATATTTCGGAACGCATTGAAGACTATGACGAAAATTAAACTATCCTCAAATAAAACCAGAAAGAAGCATTCAAGAAACTGCTCTGACATGTGCATTTCCAATTTGGAAACTCTGTCTTTAAGGAATCTGGGAAGTGACATGAAGTGGCGCCCACAGGCCTGTAGTGAGCAAGGAAATGTCTTCCATTGAAAACTGGAGAGAAGGTTTTTGAGCAACTGCTTTGTGATGTGTGGATTCAACTCATAGAGTTAAATCATTCCTTGGATTAAGCAGTTTGAAACTACTGTTTCTGTGGAACCTGAGAAAGGACATTTGGGAACTCTCTTTAGAATATGCTGAAAATGGAATATCCTCAGATAAAAACCAGAAGGAAACATTCTGTGAAAATGTTCTGTGTCATGTGAATTCCATTCGTACAGTTAAGCTTCTGTTTTCATTGAGCAGTATTCTAACATTGTTTTAATTTAGTCAGCTAAGGGATATTCGGGAGCGCTTTGAGGCTTATGGTGAAAATGGAAATATCTTCAGATAGAAACTGGAGAGAAACTTTCCAAGGAGCTGCTTTGTGACGTGTGCATTCCACTCACACAGTTACACTTTTCTTCTCATAGAAGGTTGGGGAATCCCTTTTGGAGAAAAAGCTACCAGGGACATTCGGGAGTATATGGATGGCTATGGTGAAAAAGGAAATATCCTCAGACAAAAACTGGAAAGAAGCTTTCTGTGAAACTGCTTTGTGATAGATATGTTTATTCATCTCACATAGATAAAACTTTCTTTCTATTACGCAGTTTGAAACTCCGTCATAGATGGATTTGCGAAGGGACATTCAGGAGCACATTCAGGCCTATGGTGAAATAGGAAATATCTTCAGATAAAAACTGGAGAGAAGCTTTCTGAGAAACTGCTTTGTGATGTGTGCATTCCACTCAGGGAGTTATACCTCTTTTCTCATAGGGCAGTGTTTGAACACTGTTCTTGTAAAACTGTAAAAGTGATATTACGGACTGCATTGAGCACTATGGTGAAAAGTGAAATATCCTCAAATAAAACCCAGAAAGAAGCATTCCAAGAAACTGCTCTCTGATATGTGCATTCATTTCACAGAGTTAAAGCTTACTCTACATTGCCCAGTTTGGAAACTCTGTCTTTGAGGAATCTGTGAAGGGATATTAAGTGGTGCCCAGAGGCTTGTGGTGAGCAAGGAAACGTCTTCCAATGAAAACTGGAGAGAAGCTTTCTGAGCAACTGCTTTGTGATGTGTGTATTCGTCTCATAGAGTTAAACCATTCTTTGGATTGAGCAGTTTGAAATCACTGTTTTTGTGGAATCTGAGGAAGGACATTTGGGAACGCTCCTTAGAATATGGAGAAAGAAATATCCTCAGGTAAAATCCAGAAGGAAGCTTTCTGTGAAACTGCTCTGTGTCATCTTAATTCCTCTCACTCAGTTAAGCCTCTCTTTTCATTGAGCAGTTTTCTAACCCTGTTTATGTTTAGCATGTGAAGGGATATTCGGGAGCACTTTGAGGCTTATGGTGAAAAAGGAAATATGTTCAGACCGAAACTGGAGAGAAGCTTTCTGAGGAACTGCTTTGTGACGTGTGCATTCCACTCACAGTGTTATACCTCTCTTCTCATACAGCATTGGGGAAACCCTTTTGGAGAAAAAGGTACCAAGTGATATTCGGGAGCATGTTGATGCCTATGGTGAAAAGGGAAATAGCCTCAGACAAAAACTGGAAAGAAGCTTTCTATGAAACTGCTCTGTGATATGTGTATTCATCTCACATAGATAAAGCTTTCTTTACATTACGCAGCTTGGAAACTCTGTCATGGACGGATCCATGAAGGGACATTTGGGAGCACATTCAGGACTATGGTGAAAAAGGAAATATCTTCAGATAAAAACTGGAAAGAAGCTTTCTGTGAATCTGCTTTTTGCTATATTTATTCATCTAACATAGAGAAAGCTTTCTTTATATTACAGTTTGAAACTCTGTCATGGATGGATCCAGAAGGATATTCAGGAGCACTTTGGGCTTATGGTGAAAAAGGAAATACCATCAGATAAAAACTGGAGAGAAACTTTCTGAGAAACTGTTTGGTGATATGTGCATTCCAGTAAGCGAGTTATACTTTTCTTCTTATAAGGCACTGTTTGAACACTGTTCCTGGAAAACTAAAAAAGTGATATTTGGAGCACATTGAAGACTATGGAGAAAAGAAATACCTCAGATAAACCCAGAAAGAAACGTTCCAAGAAACTGCTCTCTGACATGTCATTCATTTCAGAGAGTTAAAACTTACTCTACATTTCTCATTTTGGAAAGTCTGCCTTTGAGGATTCTGTGAATGGATATTAAGTGGTGACTGGAGGCCTGTGCTGAGCAAGGAAATGTCTTCCATTGAAAATTGGAAAGAAGCTTTCTGAGCAACTCTTTTGTGATGTTTGTATTCATCTTATAGAGGTAAATCATTCTTTGGATTGAGTAGTTTGAAATCAGTTTCTGTGGAATCTGAGAAAGGACATTTTGGAATGGTCTTCAGAATATCCTGAAAAAGAAATAACCTCAGATAGAAACCAGAAGGAAGCTTTCTGTGAAACTGCTCTGTGTCGCTTGAATTCTGCTCACACAGATAAGCTTCTCTTTTCATTGAGCAGTATTGTAACACTGTTTTTGATTAGTCTGTGAAGGAATATTCGGGAGCACTTTGAGGCTTAAGGTGAAAAGGGAAATATCTTCAGATAGAAACAGGAGAGAGCTTCCCGAAGAGGTGCTTTGTGCATGTGCATTCCACTCACAGAATTACCTTTCTTCTCATATAGGATTGGGGAATTCCTTTTGGAGAACAAGCTACCAGGGGACCATTGGACTATATGGATGGCTATGATGAAAAAGAAAATATCCTCAGACATAAAACGGAAAGATGATTTCTGTGAAACTGCTTTGTGATAGATATATTTATTCATCTCACATAGGTAAAACTTCCCTTATGTTACACAGTTTGGAAACTCTGTCATGGACAGATCCGTGAAGGGACAATCAGGACTCCTTCATGCCTATGGTGAAAAAGGAAATCTCTTCAGATAAAAACTGGAGATAAACTTTCTGAGAAACTGCTTTGTGATGTGTGCATTACACTCAGGAAGTTGTACCTCTTTTCTCATAAGGCAGTATTTGAACACTGTCCTGTAATACTCAAAAAGGGATATTCTGGAGCGCATCGAAGACTAGGACAAAAAGTGAAGTATCCTGAATAAAACCAGAAGAAGCTTTCTGAAACTGCTCTGATATGCATTCATTTCAGAGAGTTAAAGTTTACTCTACACTTCCCAATTTGGAAAGTCTGTCTTTGAGGATTCTGAGACTAGATATTAAGTGGCGACTGGAGGCCTGTGGGGAGCAAGGAAATGTCTTCCATTGAAAGCTGGGGAGAAGCTTTCTGAGCAACTGTTTAGTGATGTGTGTATTCATTTAATGGAGTTAAATCATTCTTTGTATTGAGCAGTTTGAAATCACTCTTTCTGTTGAACCTGAGAAAGGACATTTGGGAGCACATTCAGGACTATAGTGAAAAGGGAAATATCCTCAGGTAAAATCCAGAAGGAAGCTTTCTGTGAAACTGCTCTGTGTCATGTAATTCCACTCACAGTTAAACTTCTTTCATTGAGCAGGATTCTAACACTGTGTTTAGTCTGCGAAGGGATATTCAGGAGCCCTTTGAGACTTATGGTGAAAAAGGAATTATCTTCAGATAGAAACTGGAGAGAAGCTTTCCGAGGAGTTATTTTGTGACGTGTGCATTCCACTCAGAGAGTTATACCTTTCTACTCATAGAGGATTGTGGAATCACTTTTGGAGAAAAAGCTATGGAAGGACATTCAGGAGCATATTGACGCCTATGGTGGAGAGGGAAATAGCCTCAGACAAAAACTGGAAACAAACTTTCTGTGAAATTGCTCTGTGATATGTGTATTCATCTCACATAGATAAAACTTCTTTCATTACAGTTTGAAAACTGTCATGGATGGATCTGAAGGGACATTTGGGAGCACATTCAGGATATGGTGAAAAGGAAATATCTTCAGATAAAAACTGGAGAAGCTTTCTGTGAACTGCTTTGTGATGTGTATTCATCTCACATAGATAAAACTTCTTTCATTACAGTTTGAAACTCATCATGGATGGATCTGAAGGATATTTGGAGCTTTGAGGCTTATGGTGAAAAGGAAATATCAGATAAAAACTGGAGAGAAGATTTCAGAGAAACTGCTTTTGATGTGTGCATTCCACTCAGAGTTATACTTTCTCTCATAAGGCAGTTTGAACACTGTTCTGTAAAACTGAAAAGTGATATTTTGGAGCACATTGAAGACTATGGTGAAAAGTGAAATGTCTCAAATAAACCCAGAAAGAAGCTTTCAAGAAACTGCTCTCAGACATGTGCATTCATTTCACAGAGTTAAAACTTACTCTACATTTTCCAATTTGGAAAGTTTGTCTTTGAGTATTCTGTGAAGGGATATTATGTGGCAACCAGAGGCCTGTGGTGAAAAGGAAATGTCTTCAGAAAACTGGAAGAAGCTTTCTGAGCAACTGCTTTGTGATGTGTGTATTCATCTCATAGAGTTAAATCATTCTTTGGATTGAGCAGTTTGAAATCACTTTCTGTGGAATCTGAAAGGACATTTGGAGCACATTGAAGACTATGAAAAGTGAAATATCCTCAGATAAAACCAGAAGAAGCTTTCTGTGAAACTGCTTTGTGATGTGCATTCACTCACAGGTAAGCTTCTATTTTCATTGAGTAGTATTCTAACACTGTTTATGTTTAGTCTGCAAAGGGATATTTGGTAGTGCTTTGAGGGTTATGGTGAAGAAGGACATATCTTCAGATAAAAACTGGAGGGAAGCTTTCCGAGAAGCTGCTTTGTGACATGTGCTCACAGAGTTATAGCTTTCTTCTCATAGAGGATTGGGGAATCCCTTTTGGAGAAAAAGCTACCAAGGGACATTCAGGAGTATATAGATGGCTATGGTGAAAAGGAAATATCCTCAGACAAAAATTGGAAAGAAACTTTCTGTGAAACTGCTTTGGGATAGATATGTTTATTCATCTCACATAGATAAAACTTTCTTCACATGATGCAGCTTGGAAACTCTGTCATGGACGGATCCCCAAAGGGTGGTTCGGGAGCTCATTCAGGACTATGGTGAAAAAGCAAATATCTTCAGAAAAAAACTGGAAAGAAGCTTTCTGTGAATCTGATTTTTGCTATGTTTATTCATCCCACATAGATAAAACATTCCTTATATTACAGTTTGAAACTGTCATGGATGGATCTGAAGGATATTCAGGAGCACTTTGAGGCTTATGGTGAAAAGGAAATATTCTGATAAAAACTGGAGAGTAGTTTCTGAGAAACTGCTTTGTGATGTGTGCATTCCACTGGGTAGTTATACCTTTTTTCTCATAAGGTAGTGTTTGAACACTGTTCCTGTAAAACTGAAAAAGTGATATTTCAGAGCACATTGAGGACTATGGAGAAAAGTGAAATATCCTCAAATAAAACCAGAAGAAGCTTTCCAGGAACTGCTTTGTGACATGTGCATTCATTTCAGAGTTAAAGCTTATTCTACATTTCCTAGTTTGAAAACTCTGTCTTTGAGGAATCTGTGAAGGGATATTCAGGAGCACTTTGAGGCTTATGGTGAAAAGGAAATATCTTCAGAAAACTGGAAGAAGCTTTCTGAAACTCTTTTGTGCTGTGTGCATTCATCCCATAGAGTTGAATCATTCTTTAGATTGAGCAGTTTGAAATCACTGTTCCTATGGAATCTGCGAAGGGCATTCGGGAGCACATTCAGGACTATGGTGAAAGGGGAAATTTCTTCAGATGAAAATCAGAAGAAAGCTTTCTGTGAAACTGCTCTGTGTCATGTGAATTCCTCTCGCTCAGTTAAGCCTCTCTTTTCACTGAGCAGTTTTCTAACCCTGTTTAAGTTTAGTGTGTGGAAGGATATTTGGGAGCACTTTGAGACTTACGGTGAAAAAGGAAATATCTTCAGACCGAAACTGAAGAGAAGCTTTCCAAGGAGCTGCTTTGTGACGTGTGCATTCCACTCACAGAGTTATACCTTTCTTCTGATAGAGGATTGGGGAATCCCTTTTGGAGAAAAAGCTACCAAGGGACATTCGGGAGTATATGGATGGCTATAGCGAAAAAGGAAATATCCTCAGACAAAAACTGGAAAGTAGCTTTCTCTGAATCTGGTTTCTGCTATGTTTATTCATCTAACATAAATAAAGCTTTCTTTACATTACACAGCTTGGAATCTCTGTCATGGATGGATCCGCGAAGGGATGTTCGGAAGCACATTCAGGACTACGGTGAAAAAAGAAATATCTTCAGATAAAAACTGGAAAGAAGCTTTCTGTAAATCTGCTTTTTGCTATGTTCGTTCATTTCACTTAGATAAAGCTTTCTTTACATTGTGTAGCTTCCAAATTCTGTCATGGATGGATTCGTGAAGGGATGTTAGGCATCACATTCAAACCTATGGTGAAAAAGGAAATATCTTCAGATAAAAACTGGAGAGAAACTTTCTGAGAAAGTGCTTTGTGATATGTGCATTCCACTCAGTGAATTATACCTCTTTTCTCATAAGGCAGTGTTTCAGCACTGTTCCTGTAAAATGCAAAAAGTGATATTTTGGAATGCATTGAGGACTACAGTGAAAAGTGAAATGTCGTCAAATAAAACCCAGAAACAAGCGTTCCAAGAAACTGCTCTCTGATATTTGCATTTTTTTCACAGAGGTAAAGCATACTCTACGTTGCCCAGTATGGAAACTCTCTCTTTGAGGAATCTGCGAAGGGATATTAAGTGGTGCCCGGAGGTCTGTGGTGAGCAAGGAAATCCTTCCATTGAAAACCGGTCAGAAGCTTTCTGAGCAACTGCTTTGTGACATGTGTATTCATCTCATAGAGTTAAATCCTTGGAGAGAGCAGTTTGAAATCACTGTTTCTGTGGAATCTGAGGAAAGACATTCGGGAGCACATTCAGGACTATGGTGAAAAGAAATATCCTCAGGTAAAATCCTGATGGAAGCTTTCTGTGAAACTGCTCTGTCGTCTTAATTCCCCTCACCCAGTTAAGCCTCTGTTTTCACTGAGCAGTTTTCTAACCCTGCTTATGTTTAGCATGAGGAAGGATATTCAGGAGCGCTTTGAGACTTATGGTGAAAAAGGAATTATCTTCAGATAGAAACTGGAGAGAAGCTTTCCGAGGAGCTGCTTTGTGACGTGTGCATTCCACTCACAGAGTTATACCTTTCTTCTCATAGAGGATTGGGGAATCCCTTTTGGAGAAAAAGCTACCAAGGGACATTCAGGAGTATATAGATGGCTATTGTGAAAAAGGAAATATCCTCAGACAAAAACTGGAAAGAAGCTTTCTGTGAAACTGCTTTGTGATAGATATGTTTATTCATCTCACATAGATAAAACTTTCTTTATATTACGCAGTTTGGAAACTCCATCATGGACGGATAGGTGAAGGGACATGCAGGAGCACATTCAACACTATAGAGGAAAAGGAAATATCTTCAGATAAAAGCTGAAAAGAAGCTTTCTGTGAATCTGCTTTTTGCTATTTTTATTCATCTCACATAGATAACGTTTTCTTTACATTACACAGCTTGGAAACTCCGTCATGGATGGATCTGAAGGACATTTGGGAGCACATTCAGGCTATGGTGAAAAAATATCTTCAGATAAAAACTGGAAGAAGCTTTCTGAGAAACTGCTTTGTGATGTGTGCATTCACTCAGAGTTATACCTCTTTCTCATAAGGCAGTGTTTGAACACTGTTCTGTAAAACCAAAAAGTGATATTTGAGCACATTGAAGACTATGGTGAAAAGTGAAATATCCTCAAATAAAACCAGAAGAAGCTTTCAAGAATCTGCTCTCTGATATGTGCATTCATTTCACAGTGTTAAAGTTTACTCTACATTGTCCAGTTCGGAATCTTTGTCTTTGAGGAATCTGAAGGGATATTTGGAGCACATTCAGGCCTATGGTGAAAAAGGAAATATCATCAGATGAAAACTGGAGAGAAGCTTTCTGAGGTACTGCTTGGTGATGTGTGTATTCATCACATAGAGTTAAACCATTATTTGAATTGAGCAGTTTGAAATCACTGTTTCTGTGGAATCTGAAGGATATTTGGGAGCACATTCAGGCTATGGTGAAAAAATATCTTCAGATAAAACTGGAGAAGCTTTCTGTGAAACTGCTTGTGTCATGTGAATTCCTCTCACTCAGTTAAGCTTCTTTTCATTGAGCAGTTTCTAACACTGTTTATGTAGCTGAAGGATATTTGGAACACCTTCAGGCCTATGGTGAAAAAGAAAATATCTTCAGATAAAAACTGGAGAGTAGCTTTCTGAGGAACCGCTTTGTGACGTGTGCATTCCACTCACAGTGTTATACCTCTCTTCTCATACAGCATTGAAACTTTGGAGAAAAATACCAAGGACATTTGGGAGCACATTCAGGACTATGGTGAAAAGGAAATATCCTCAGACAAAACTGGAAGAAGCTTTCTGTGAAACTGCTCTGTGATATGTGCATTCATTTCACAGAGGTAAAGCTTACTCTACATTGCCCAGTTTGGAAACTCTGTCATGGAGATCTGAAGGGACATTTGGAGCACATTCAGGCTATGGTGAAAAGGAAATATCTTCAGATAAAACTGGAAGAAGCTTTCTGAACTGCTTTGTGATGTGTATTCATCTCACACACATACAACTTTCTTTACATTACGCAGCTTGGAAACTCTGTCATGGATGGATCTGAAGGATATTTGGGAGCACATTCAGGACTATGGTGAAAAAATATCTTCAGATAAAACTGGAAGAAGCTTTCTGAGAAACTGCTTGTGATGTGCATTCCACTCAGTTATACCTCTTTTCTCATAAGGCAGTTTGAACACTGTTCTGTAAAACCAAAAAGTGATATTTGGAGCACATTCAGGCTATGGTGAAAAGAAATATCTCAGATAAAAACAGAAGAAGCTTTCAGAAACTGCTCTCTGATATGTGCATTCATTTCAGAGTTAAACTTCTCTACATTGCAGTTTGGAAACTCTGTCTTTGAGAATCTGAAGGATATTAAGTGGTGCTGAGGCCTGTGGTGAAAAGGAAATATCTTCAGAAAACTGGAGAAGCTTTCTGAACTGCTTTGTGATGTATGTATTCATCTCATAGAGTTAAATCATTCTTTGTGTTGAGCAGTTTGAATCACTGTTTCCGTGGAACCTGAAGGACATTTGGAGCTCTTAGAATATGAAAAGAAATATCTCAGATAAAATCAGAAGGAAACTTTCTGTGAAACTTCTCTGTGTTGTGTGAGTTCCACTCGCCCAGTTAAGCTTCTATTTTCATTGAGTAGTATTCTAACACTGTTTATGTTTAGCTGAAGGATATTCAGAGCTTTGAGGCTTATGGTGAAAAAAAATATGTTCAGATAAAACCAGAAGAAGCTTTCAAGAAACTGCTTTGTGATGTGTGCATTCCACTCACAGTGTTATACCTCTCTTCTCATACAGTTTGAAACTCTGTCTTTGAGGAATCTGAAGGACATTGGAGCACATTCAGGCTATGGTGAAAAGGGAAATAGCCTCAAACAAAAACAGGAAAGAATCCTTCTGTGAAACTGCTCTGTGATATATGTATTAATCTCACATAGATAAAGCTTCCTTTACAGTACGCAGCTTGGAAACTCTGTCATGGAAGTATCTGCAAAGGGATATTCGGGAGAACATTCAGGCCTGTGGTGAAAAAGGAAATATCTTCAGATAAAACCAGAAGAAGCTTTCTGAGAACTGCTTTGTGTGTTTATTCATCTACATAGATAAAGCTTTCTTTCATTAGCAGTTTGAAACTCTGTCATGGATGGATCTGAAGGATATTCAGGAGCACATTCAGGCCTATGGTGAAAAAACATCTTCAGATAAAACCTGGAGAGAAGCTTTCTGAGAAACTGCCTTGTGATGTGTGCATACCACTCAGGGAGTTATACCTCTTTTCTCATAAGGCAGTGTTTGAGCTCCGTTCCTGTAAAAACCAAAAAGTGATATTTGAGAACACATTGAGGACTATGGCAAAAAGTGAATTATACTCAAATAAAACCCAGAAAGAAGCGTTCCAAGGAACTGCTCTCTGATATGTGCATTCATTTCACAGATTTAAAGCTTACTCTACGTTGCCCAGTTTGGAAACTCTGTCTTTGAGGAATCTACAAAGGGATATTAAGTGGCACTTGTAGGCCTGTGGTGAGCAAGTTTATGTCTTCCAATGAAAACTGGAGAGAAGCTTTCTGAGAAACTGTTTGTGATGTGCATATTCATATCAGAGAGTTAAACCATTCTTTGTATTGAGCAGTTGGAAATCACTATTTCTGTGGATTCTGAAGAAGGCCATTTGGAGCTCTTAGAATATGGAAAAGAAATATTCAGATAAAAAGGAAGTTTTCTGTGAAACTGCTATGTATCATGTTAATTACTCTCGCTCAATTAAACTTCTCTTTCACTGAGCAGTTTTCTAACTCTGTTTGTGTTTAGCGTGTGAAGGGATATTCAGGAGCGCTTTGAGGCTTATGGTGAAAAAGGAAATATGTTCAGATAGAAACTGGAGAGAAGCTTTCTGAGGAACTGCTTTGTGATGTGTGCATTCCACTCACAGTGTTATACCTGTCTTCTCATACAGCATTGGGGAAACCCTTTTGGAGAAAAAGGTACCAAGTGATATTCGGGAGCACATTCAGGACTATGGTGAAAATGAAATAGCCTCAGACAAAAACTGGAAGAAAGCTTTCTGTGAAACTGCTCTGTGCTATGTGTATTCATCTCACATAGATAAAGCTTTCTTTACATTACGCAGCTTGCAAACTCTGTCATGGACGGATCCGTGAAGGGACATTCAGGAGAAAATTCTGGACTATGGTGAAAAAGGAAATATCTTCAGATAAAAACTGGAAAGAAGCTTTCTGTGAATCTGCTTTATGCTATGCTTATTCATCTCACATAGATAAAGCTTTCTTTTCATTGAGCAGTTTTCTAACACTGTTTATGTTTAGCATGTGAATGGATATTGGGAGGACATTCATGACTATGGTGAAAAAGGAAATATGTTCAGATAATAACTGGAAAGAAGCATTCTGAAACTGCTTTGTGTGTGCATTCCACTCAGGGAGTTATACCTCTTTTCTCATAAGACAGTGTTTGAACAATGTTCCTATAAAACCGAAAAGGTGATATTCCAGAATGCATTGAAGACTATCGCAAAAAGTGAAATATCCTCAAATGAAACCCAGAAAGAAGCGTTCCAAGAAACTGTTCTCGGATATGTGCATTCATTTCACAGCGGTAAAGCTTACTCTACATTTCCCAGTTTGGAAATTCTGTCTTTCAGAAATCTGCAAAGGGATATTAAGTGGCGCCCAGAGGGCTGTGGTGAGCAGGGAAACATCTTCCGTTGAAAACTGGAGAGAATCATTCTGAGCAACTGCTTTGTGATGTGTGTATTCATCTCATAGAATTAAATCATACTTTGGATTGAGCAGTTTGAAATCACTCTTTTTGTGGAATCTCAGGAATGACATTTGGGAATACTCATTGGAATATGGAGAAAGAAATATCGTCAGGTAAAATCCAGAAGGAAGCTTCCCGTGAAACTGCTCTGTGTCTTCTTAATTCCTCTCACTCCATTAAGCCTCCCTTTTCATTGAGCAGTTTTCTGACCCTGTTTATGTTTAGTGTGTGAAGGGATATTCGGGAGTGCTTTGAGGCTTACGGTGAAAAAATATCTTCAGATAAAACTGGAGAAGCTTTCAAGAAACTGCTTTGTGATGTGTGCATTCACTCACAGAGTTATACCTTTCTTCTCATAGAGGATTGAAATCCTTTGGAGAAAAAGCTACCAAGGGACATTCAGGACATATGGATGGCTATGGTGAAAAGGAAATATCCTCAGACAAAACTGGAAGAAGCTTTCTGTGAAATTGCTTTGTGATATGTGTATTCATCACATAAATAAAACTTTCTTTACATTATGCAGTTTGGAAAGTCCTTCATGGATGGATCTGAAGGACATTGGAGCACATTCAGGCTATGGTGAAAAGGAAATATCTTCAGATAAAACTGGAAAAGCTTTCTGTGAAACTGCTGTGTGTGTGAATTAAACTTGCACAGTTCAGCTTCTCTTTTCATTGAGCAGTGTTCTAACACTGTGTTTAGTCTGAAGGGATATTTGAGCACATTGAAGACTATGGAAAAGTGAAATATCCTCAGATAAAACTGGAAAGCTTTCTGAGAAACTGCTTTTGATGTGTGCATTCACTCACAGTTATACCTTTTTCTCATAAGGCAGTGTTTGAACACTGTTCCTGTAAAACTAAAAGGATATTTGAGCACATTGAAGACTATGGAAAAGTGAAATATCTCAGATAAAACCAGAAGAAGCTTTCTGAGAAACTGCTTGTGATGTGCATTCACTTCGGAGAGATAAAGCTTACTCTACATTTCCCAGTTTTTAAAGTCTGTCCTTGAGTAACCTGCAAAGGGATATTAAGTGGCAGAGGCTGTGGTGAAAAGGAAAATCTTCAGATGAAAACTGGAGACAAGCTTTCGGAGCAACTGCTTTGTGATGTGTGTATTCATATCATAGAGTTAAATCATTCTTTGGAATGAGAAGTTTGAATTCACTATTTCTGTGGAATCTGAGAAGGACATTTGGGCTCTTAGAATATGGAAAAGAAATATCCTCAGATAAAAAAAGAAGGAAGCTTTCTGTGAAACTGCTCTGTGTGTGAATTCCTCACAGTTAAGTTTCTCTTTTCATTGACCAGTATTCTAACACTGTTTTAGTTTAGTCTGTGAAGGGATATTTGGGAGCCCTTTGAGGCTTATGGTGAAAAAGAAAATATTCAGATAGTAACTGGATAGAAGGTTTCTGATGAGCTGCTTTGTGACATGTGCATTCCACTCACAGAATTATACCTTTCTTCTCATAGAGTTTTGGGGAATCCCTTTTGGAGAAGAAGCTACCAAGGGACATTCGGGAGTATTGGATGGCTATGGTGAAAAAGGAAATATCCTCAGACAAAAACTGGAAAGAAGATTTCTGTGAAACTGCTTGTGATGTGTGCATTCACTCACATAGATAAAACTTTCTTTCATTAGCAGTTTGAAACTCTGTCATGGAGGATCTGAAGGGACATTGGGAGCATTCAGGCTATGGTGAAAAAGGAAATATCTTCCGTTCAAAACTGGAAAGAAGCTTTCTGTGAAACTGCTTTTTTGATGTTTATTCATCTCATAGATAAAGCTTTCTTTACATTATGCAGTTTGAAACTGTCATGGATGGATCTGAAGGGATATTTGAGCACATTCAGGCCTATGGTGAAAAGGAAATATTCAGATAAAACTGGAGAGAAGCTTTCTGAAACTGCTTGTGATGTGCATTCCACTCAGAGTTATACCTTTTTCTCATAAGGCAGTTTGAACACTGTTCCTGTAAAACTACAAAAGTGATATTTGGACCACATTGAAGACTATGGTGAAAAGGAAATATCTTCAGATAAAACTGGAGAGAAGCTTTCTGAGAAACTGCTCTCTGATATGTGCATTCATTTCACAGAGTTAAAACTTTCTCTACATTTTCCAGTTTAGAAAGTCTGTCTTTGAGGATTCTGTGAAGGGATATTAAGTGGCATCCAGAGGCCTGTGGCGAGCAAGGAAATGTATTCCATTGAAAATTGAAGAGAAGCTTCCTGAGCAACACTTTTGTGATGTTTGTATTCATCTCATAGAGTTAATTCATTCTTTGGATTGAGCAGTTTGAAATCACTGTTTCTGTGGAACCTGAGAAAGGACATTTGGGAACGCTTTTTACAATATGTTGAAAAAGAAATACCCTCAGATAAAAATCAGAAGTAAGCTTTCTGTGAAACTGCTCTGGATCGTGCAAATTCCACTTGCACAGTTAGGCTTCTCTTTTCATTGAGCAGTATTGTACCATTGTTTTTGTTTAGTCTGCAAAGGGATATTCGGGAGCGTTTTGGGGTTTATGGTGAAAACGGAAATATCTTTAGATAGAAACTGGCGAGAACCTTTCTGAGAAGTTGCTTTGTGACGTGCACATTCCACTCACAGAGTAATACTTTTCTTCTCGTAGAGGATTGGGGAATCTCTTTTGGAGAAAAAACTACCAAGGGACATTCGGGAGTACATGGACGGCTATGGTGAAAAAGGAATTATGCTTAAATAAAAACTGGGAAGAAGCTTTCTGTGAAAGTGCTTTGTGATATGTGTATTCATCACATAGATAAAATTTTCTTACATTATGCAGTTTGAAACTCTGTCATGGATGGATCCAGAAGGACATTGGAGCACATTCAGGCTATGGTGAAAAAGGAAATATCTTCGGTTCAATACTGGAAAGAAGCTTTCTGAGAAACTGCTTTTTTGATGTTTATTCATCTCACATAGATAAACTTTCTTTCATTAGCAGTTTGAAACTGTCATGGATGGATCCAGAAGGACATTTGGGAGCACATTCAGGCTATGGTGAAAAAGGAAATATCTTCCGTTCAAAACTGGAAAGAAGCTTTCTGAAACTGCTTTGATGTGTGCATTCCGCTCAGGGAGTTATACCTCTTTTCTCATAAGGCAGTGTTTGAACACGGTTCCTGTAAAACAGAAAAGGTGATATTTCAAAGTCCATTGAAGGCTAAGGTGAAAAGTGAAATATCCTCAAATAAAACACAGAAGAAGCTTTCTGAAACTGCTCTGTGATATGCATTCATTTCTAAGAGTTAAAGCTTACTCGACATTGCCAAATTTGGAAACTCTGTCTTTGAGGAATCTGCGAAGTGATATTAAGTGACTGGAGGCCTCTGGTGAAAAGGAAATATCCTCAGATAAAAACTGGAGAAGCTTTCTGAGCAACTGCTTGTGATGTGTGTATTCATCTCATAGAGTTAAATAATTCTTTTGATTGAGCATTTTGAAATCACTGTTTCTATGGAATCTGAGTTAGGACATTTGAGAATGCTCCTTAGAATATGTAGAAAGAAATATCCTCAGATAAAAACTAGAAGGAAGATTTCTGTGAAACTGCTATGTATCGTGTGAATTCCTCTCACTCAGTTCAGCTTCTCTTTTCATTGAGCAGTATTATAACACTGTTTTTGTTCAGTCTGTGAAAGGATATTCGTTAACACTTTGAGGCTTATGGTGAAAGCAGAAATATCTTCAGACAGAATCTGGAGAGAAGTTTCTGAGGAGGGGCTTTGTCACGTGTGCATTCCACTCACAGAGATATACTTTTCTTCTCATAGAGGATTGTGGAATCCCTTTTGGAGAAAAAACTACCTGGGGACATTCGGGAGTATATGGATGGCTATGTTGAAAAAGGAAATATCCTCAAACAAAAACTGAAAAGAAGCTTTTTGTGAAACATCTTTGTGATAGATCTGCTTATACATCTCACATAGATACAACTTTCTTTCTATTATGCAATTTGGAATCTCCGTCATGGACAGATTCATGAAGGGACATTCGGTAGCACATTCAGGTCTATAGTGAAAAAAGAAATATCTTCAGATAAAAACTGGAGAGAAGCTTTCTGAGACACCACTTGGTGATGTGTGCATTACACTCAGGGCATTATACACCTTTTCTCATAAGGCAGTGTTTGAACACTGTTCCTGTAAAACCAAAAAAAGTGATATTTCGGAGCACATTGAAGACTACGACGAAAAGTGAAATATCCTCAAATAAAACACAGAGAGAAGCGTTCCAAGAAACTGCTCCCTGATATATGCATTCATTTCACAGAGTTAAAGCTTACTCTATGTTGTCCAGTTTGGAAACTCTGTCTTTGAGGAATCTGTGAATGGATATCAAGTGGCGCCCAGAGACTTGTGATGAGCAAGGAAACGTCTTCCGATGAAAACTGGAGAGAAGCTATCGGAGCAACTGCCTTGTGATGTGTATATTCATCTCATATGGTTTAATCATTCTTCGGATTGAGCAGTTTAAATCACTATTTCTGTGGAACCTGAGAGAGGACATTTGGGAAGCTCTTAGAATATGGAGAAAAGAAATATCCTCAGATAAAACCAGAAGAAGCTTTCTGAAACTGCTGTGATGTGTATTCATCTCACAGAGTTAAAGCTTCTTTTCATTGAGCAGTTTCTAACACTGTTTATGTTTAGTTGAAGGATATTTGGAGCAAATTCAGGACTATGGTGAAAAGGAAATATGTTCAGATAGAAACTGGAGAGAAGCTTTCTGAGGAACTGCTTTGTGACGTGTGCATTCCACTCACAGTGTTATACCTCTCTTCTCATACAGCATCGGGGAAACCCTTTTGGAGAAAAAGGTACCAAGTGATATTCGGGAGCATGTTGATGCCTATGGTGAAAAGAGAAATAGCCTCAGACAAAAACTGGAAAGAAGTTTTCTATGAAACTGCTGTGTGATATGTGTATTCTTCTCACATAGATAAAGCTTTCTTTGCATTACACAGCTTGGAAACTCGGTCATGGATGGATCCATGAAGGGACATTTGGGAGCACATTCAGGACTATGGTGAAAAAGGAAATATATTCAAATAAAAACTCAAAGAAGGTTTCTGTGATTCTGCTTTTGACTATGTGTATTCATCTCACGTAGAGAAATCTTTCTTTACATTACAGTTTGAAAAACTGTCATGGATGGATCCTGAAGGACATTCAGGAGCACATTCAGGCTATGGTGAAAAGGAAATATCTCAGATAAAACTGGAGAAGCTTTCTGAAACTGCTTTGTGATGTGCATTCCACTCACAGTTATACTTTCTTCTCATAAGGCAGTTTGAACACTGTCTGTAAACTAAAAAGGATATTTGGAACATTGAAGGCTATGGTGAAAAGTGAAATATCCTCAGATAAAACTGGAAGAAGCTTTCTGAAACTGCTCTCTGATATGTGCATTCATTTCAGAGTTAAAGCTACTCTACATTTCAGTTTGGAAATCTGTCTTTGAGAATCTGTGAAGGGATATTAAGTGGCAAGGAGCCTGTGGTGAGCAGGAAATCTTCAGAAAATTGGAGACAAGCTTTCTGAGCAACTCTTTTGTGATGTTTGTATTCATCTCATAGAGTTAAATCATTCTTTGGATTGAGCAGTTTGAAATCACTCTTTCTTTGGAGTCTGAGAAAGGATATTTGGGAAGCTCTTTAGAATATGGGAAAAGAAATATCCTCAGATAAAACCAGAAGCTCTCTGTGAAACTGCTTTGTGATTTGTGGATTTATCTCACACAGTTAAGCTTCTCTTTTCATGGAGCAGTATTCAAACACTGTTTATGTTTAGTTTGCAAAGGTATATTTGGGAGCGCTTTGAGGCTTACAGTGAAAAGCGAAATATCTTCAGATAGAGATTGGAGAGAAGCTTTCCAAGGAGCTGCTTTGTGACGTGTGCATTACACTCACAGAATTATATCTTTCTTCTCATACAGCATCAGGTAAACCCTTTTGGAGAATAAGGTACCAAGTGATATTCGGGATCATGTTGATGCCTGTGGTGAAAAGTGAAATAGCCTCAGACAAAAACTGGAAAGAAGCATTCTATGAAACTGCCCTGTGATATGTGTATTCATCTCACATAGATAAAGCTTTTTTTACACTGCACAGCCTGGAAGCTCTGTCATAGACGGATCCATGAAGGGACATTCGGGAGCACATTCAGGACTATGGTGAAGAAGGAAATATCTTTAGATAAAAACTTTCTCTGAATCTGCTTTTGCTATGTTTATTCATCTCACATAGATAAAGATTTCTTTACATTATGCAGCTTCAAAACTCTGTCATGGACGGATCCGCGAACGGACATTCGGGGGCACATTCAAGTCTATGGTGAAAAAGGAATTATCTGTGGATAAAAACTTGAAAGAAGCTTTCTGAGAAACTGCTTTGTGTTCTGTTAATTCATCTCACATAGATAAAACTTTCTTTCATTAGCAGTTTGAAACTCTGTTGAGGATCTGAAGGGATATTTGGGAGCACATTCAAGACTACGGTGAAAAGGGAAATATCTTCAGATAAAATCCAGAAGGAAGCTCTCTGTGAAACAGCTATGTGTCTTGTGAATTCCTCTCGCTCAGTTAAACTTCTCTTTTCATTGCAGTTTGGAAACTGTCTTTGAGAATCTGTGAAGGGATATTTGGGAGCTTTGAGGCTTATGGTGAAAAATATCTTCAGTTGAAAACTGGAGAGAAGCTTTCTGAGAAACTGCTTTGTGATGTGCATTCCACTCAGTGTTATACCTCTTTTCTCATAAGCAGTGTTTGAACACTGTTCTGTAAAAAAAAAAGTGATATTTGAGCATTGAAGACTATGGTGAAAAGTGAAATATCCTCAGATAAAACCAGAAGGAAGCTTTCTGAAACTGCTTTGTGATATGTGCATTCATTTCACAGAGTTAAAGCTTTCTTTCATTACAGTTTGGAAACTGTCTTTGAGAATCTGTGAAGGGATATTTGGGAGCACATTCAGGCCTATGGTGAAAAGAAATATCTTCAGATAAAACTGGAAGCTTTCTGAGAAACTGCTTTGTGATGTGTATTCATCTCATAGATAAACTTTCTTTCATTAGCAGTTTGAAATCACTGTTTCTGTGGAATCTGAAGAAGGACATTTGGGAATGCTCTTTAGAATCTGGAGAAAGAAATATCCTAAGAAAAAAACGAGAAGGAAGCTTTCTGTGAAACTGCTCTGTGTCGTGTGAATTCCTCTCGCTCAGTTAAACTTCACTTTTCAATGAGCAGTTTTCTAACACTGTTTTTGAGTCATGAAGGGATATTTGGGAGCTTTGAGGCTTGGTGAAAAGGAAATATGTTCAGATAAAACTGAGAGAAGCTTTCTGAGAAACTGCTTTGTGACGTGCATTGCACTCAGTGTTATACCTCTCTTCTCATACAACATCAGGGAAACCCTTTTGGAAAAAAAAGGATATTTTGAGCACATTGAAGACTATGGTGAAAAGGAAATCCTCAAACAAAACTGGAAGAAGCTTTCTGTGAAACTGCTTTGTGATATGTGTGTTCATTCACAGATAAAGCTTTCTTTACATTACAGTTTGAAACTCTGTCATGGACAGATTAAGGACATTTGGGAGCATTCTGACTATGGTGAAAAAATATATTCAGATAAAACTGGAAGAAGCTTTCTGTGAAACTGCTTTGTGATGTGTATTCATCTCACAGATAAAGCTTTCTTTCATTAGCAGTTTGAAACTGTCATGGATGGATCTGAAGGATATTCAGGATCACATTCAGGCTATGGTGAAAAGGAAATATCTTCAGATAAAACTGGAGAGAAGCTTTCTGAGAAACTGCTTTGTGATGTGTGTGCATTCACTCAGAGTTATACCTCTTTTCTCATAAGGCAGTTTGAACACTGTTTGTAAAGAAAA
This sequence comes from Cercopithecus mona, assembly GCA_014849445.1. NCBI lineage: Eukaryota > Metazoa > Chordata > Mammalia > Primates > Cercopithecidae > Cercopithecus > Cercopithecus mona. The sequence goes on from JABBCR010000146.1 coordinate 94,530, forward strand.
AGGATATTTTGAGCATTGAAGAATATGGCAAAAAGTGAAATATTGTCAAATAAAATCCAAAAAGAAGTATTTCAAGAAACTGCTCTCTGATATGTGCATTCATTTCACAGAGTTAAAACTTAATCTACATTGCCCACTTTGGAATATCTGTCATTGAGGAATCTGTGAGGGAATATTAAGTTGCGCCCAGAGGCCTGTGGTGAGCAAGGAAATCTCTTCCATTGAAAACTGTAGAGAAACTTTCTGAGCAACTGCCTGTGATATGTGTTTTCATCTCATAGAGTTAAAACATTCTTTGGATTGAGAAGCTTGAAATCACTGTTGCTGTGGAACATGAGAAAGGACATTTGGGAACGCTCCTTAGAATATGTTGAAAAAGAAATACCCTCAGATAAAAACCAGTGGTAAGCTTTCTGTGAAACTGTTCTGAATCATGGGAATTCCACTTGCACAGTTAAGCTTCTCTTTTCATTGAGCAGTATTGTACCATTGTTTTTGTTTAGTCAGTGAAGGGATATTCGAGAGCGTTTGGAGGTTCATGGTGAAAACGGAAATATCTTCAGATAGAAACTGAAGAGAAGCCTTCTGAGGAGTTGCTTTGTGACGTGTGCGTTACACTCACAGAGTTATACCTTTCTTCTCATAGAGGATTGAATCCTTTTGGAGAAAAAATCAAGGACATTCAGAATATGGATGGCTATGGTGAAAAGGAAATATCTCAGACAAAACTGGAAAGAAGCTTTCTGTGAAACTGCTCTGATATGTGCATTCATCTCATAGATAAACTTTCTTTATTAATACAGTTTGAAACTCTGTCATGGATGGATCTGAAGGGACATTGGAGCACATTCAGGCTGTGGTGAAAAGGAAATATCTTCAGATAAAACTGGAGAGAAGCTTTCTCAGAAACTGCGTTGTGATGTGGGCATTCACAGCGCGTTATACCTCTTTTCTCATAGCAGTGTTTCAGCACTGTTCCTGTAAATCTGAAAAAGTGATATTTTGCAGCACGTTGAAGACTATGGCAAAAACTGAAATATCCGGAAATTAAAACCAGAAGAAGCTTTCTGAGAAACTGCTGTGATATGTGTATTCATTTCACAGAGTTAAGCTTTCTTTACATTACAGTTTGGAAACTCTGTCTTTGAGAAATCTGGGAAGGGATATTCAGGAGCTTTGAGGCTTGGTGAAAAGGAAATGTCTTCAGAAAACTGGAGAAACTTTCTGAGCAACTGCTTCATGAGGTGTCTATTCATCTCATAGAGGTAAATCATTCTTTGGATTGAGCAGTTTGAAATCACTGTTTCTGTAGAATCTGAGGAAGGACATTTGGGAACGCTCCTCAGGATATGGAGAAAGAAATATCCTCAGATAAAAACCAGAAGGAAGTTTTCTATGAAACTTCTATGTGTAGTTTGAATTCCTCTCACTCAGATAAGCTTCTCTTTGTTGAGCAGTTTTCAAATGCTGTTTATGTTTAGTGTGTGAAGGGATATTCGGGAGCGCTTTGACAATTACAGTGAAAAAGGAAATAAGTTCGGATAGAAACTGGAGAGAAGCTTTTTGAAGAACTGCTTTGTGATGTGTGCATTCCACTCACTGTGTTATACCTCTTTTCTCATACAGCATCGGGGAAACACTTTTGGACAAAAAGGTACCAATGGATATTCGGGAGCATATTGATGCCTGTGGTGAAAAGGGAAATAGCCTCAGACAGAAACTGGAAAGAATCTTTCTGTGAAACTGCTCTGTGCTATGTGTTTTCATTTCACATAGATAAAGCTTTCTTTATATTACACAGCTTGGAAACTCTGTCATGGTCGGATCAGTGAAGGGACATTCGGGAGCACATTCAGGACTATGGTAAAATGGTAATATCTTCAGATAAAAACTGGACAGAAGCTTTCTAAGAAACTGCTCTGTGTGTATTCATCTCATAGAGTTAAATCATTCTTTATTGAGCAGCTTGGAAACTCTGTCATGGATGGATCCGTGAAGGGATATTTGGGAACACATTCAGGCGTATGATGAAAAGGGAAATATCATCAGATGAAAACTGGAGAGAAGCTTTCTGAGAAACTGCTTGGTCATGTGTACATTCCACTCAGGGAGTAATGCCTTTCTTCTCATAAGGTACTGTTTGAACACTGTTCCTGTAAAATCAAAAAAGGGATATTTCGGAGTGCATTGAAGACTATGGTGAAAAGTGAAATGTTGTCCAATTAAACCAAGAAAGAAGCATTTTAAGAAAATGCTCTCTGAAATGTCCATTCATTTCACAGAGTTAAAGGTTAGTCTACATTTCTCCATTTGGAAAGTCTGTCTTTGAGAATTCTGCGAAGGGATGTTAAGTGGCAACCGGAGGCCTGTGGCAGGAAAGGAACTGTCTTCCGTCAAAAATTGGAGAGAAGTTTTCTGAGCAACTTTTTTGTGATGTTTGTATTCATTTCATAGAGTTAAATCATTCTTTGGATTGAGCAGTTTGAAATCACAGTTTCTGTGGAATCTGAGAAAGGACATTTGGGAACGCTCTTTAGAGTATCCTGAAAAAGAAATAATCTCAGATAGAAACCAGAAGGACACTTTCTGTGAAACTGCTCTGCATCGTGTGAATTCTGCTCACACAGTTAAGCTTCTCTTTTCACTGAGCAGTATTCTAACACTGTTTTTGTTTATTCTGTGAAGGGATATTCGGGAGCATTTTGAGGCTTCCGGTGAAAAAGGAAATATATTCAGAGAGAAACAGGAGAGAAGCTTTCCGAGGAGCTACTTTGTGACATGTGCATTCCACTCACAGAATTATACCTTTCTTCTCATAGAGGATTGAATCCTTTTGGAGAAAAAGCTACCAAGGACATTGGGAGTATGGACTATGGTGAAAAATATCCTCAGATAAAACTGGAAAGAAGCTTTCTGTGAAACTGCTTTGTGATGTATTTATTCATCTCACAGATAAAAGTTTTCTTTATTCAGTTTGAAACTCTCATGGAGGATCCAGGGACATTTGGGAACATTCAGGCCTATGGTGAAAAGGAAATATCTTCAGATAAAACTGGAAGAAGCTTTCTGAGAAACTGCTTTGTGATGTGTGCATTCACTCAGGGTGTTATACCTTTTCTCATAAGGCAGTGTTTGAACACTGTTCTGAAAAAAAATATTGAGCACATTGAAGACTATGAAAAAAAAGGAAATATCCTGAAATAAAACCAGAAAGAAGCATTCAGAAACTGCTCTGACATGTGCATTCATTTACAGAGTTAAAGCTTATCTACATTTCTCAGTTTGGAAATCTGTCTTTGAGGATCTGAAGGATATTAAGTGGCAAGGAGGCCTGTGGAAAAGGAAATGTCTTCAGATGAAAACTGGAGAAGCTTTCTGAGCAACTGCTTTGTGATGTGTGTATTCATCTCATAGAGTTAAATGATTATATCCCACACCTGGCCAGGAGGTTCCCACGCCCACGGAGCCTCCTCATTGCTAGCACAGCAGTCTGCAATCTACCTGCAAGGCAGCAGCAGGCTGGGGGAGGGCGCCCGCCATTGCTGAGGCTGCATGCAGGTAAACAAAGCTGCTGGGAAGCTCGAACTGGGTGGAGCCTACAGCAGCTCAAGGAAACCTGCCTGTCTCTGTAGACTCCAACCTGGGGACAGGGCACAGTAAACAATAACAAAAGTAGCAGAAACCTCTCTGCAGACGCAAACGACTCTGTCTGACAGCTTTGAAGAGAGCAGGATCTCCCAACACGGAGGTTGAGATCTGAGAAGGACAGACTGCCTGCTCAAGTGGGTCCCTGACCCTGAGTAGCCTAACTGGGAGACATCCCCACTAGGGGCAGTCTGACACCCCACACCTCA
>JABBCR010001775.1:0-69428 GCA_014849445.1 Cercopithecus mona
CACCTGGCCAGGAGGTTCCCACGCCCACGGAGCCTCCTCATTGCTAGCACAGCAGTCTGCAATCTACCTGCAAGGCAGCAGCAGGCTGGGGGAGGGCGCCCGCCATTGCTGAGGCTGCATGCAGGTAAACAAAGCTGCTGGGAAGCTCGAACTGGGTGGAGCTACAAGAAGCTCAAGGAAACCTGCCTGTCTCTGTAGACTCCAACCTGGGGACAGGGCACAGTAAACAATAACAAAAGTAGCAGAAACCTCTCTGCAGACGCAAACGACTCTGTCTGACAGCTTTGAAGAGAGCAGGATCTCCCAACACGGAGGTTGAGATCTGAGAAGGACAGACTGCCTGCTCAAGTGGGTCCCTGACCCTGAGTAGCCTAACTGGGAGACATCCCCCACTAGGGGCAGTCTGACACCCCACACTTCACAGGGTGGAGTACACCCCTGAGAGGAAGCTTCCAAAGCAAGAATCAGACAGGTACACTCGCTGTTCAGAAATATTCTATCTTCTGCAGCCTCTGCTGCTGATACCCAGGCAAACAGAGTCTGGAGTGGACCTCAAGCAATCTCCAACAGACCTACAGCTGAGGGTCCTGACTGTTAGAAGGAAAACTATCAAACAGTAAGGACACCTACACCAAAACCCCAACTGAACATCACAATCATCAAAGCCCAGAGACAGATAAACCCACAACTATGGGGAAAAAGCTGGGCAGAAAAGCTGCAAAATCAAAAATAAGAGCATCTCCCCGCAAAGGAGCGCAGCTCATCGCCAGCAACGGATCAAAGCTGGAGAGAATGACTTGACGAGATGAGAGAAGAAGGCTTCAGTCCATCAAATTTCTCAGAGCTAAAGGAGGAATTACGTACCAGCAAAGAAAGAAACTAAAAATCTTGAAAAAAAAGTGGAAGAATTGATGGCTAGAGTAATTAATGCAGAGAAGGTCATAAACGAAATGAAAGAGACGAAAACCATGACACGAGAAATACGTGACAAATGCACAAGCTTCAGTAACCGACTCGATCAACTGGAAGAAAGAATGTCAGCGATTGAGGATCAAATGAATGAAATGAAGCGAGAAGAGAAACCAAAAGAAAAAAGAAGAAAAGAAATGAACAAAGCCTGCAAGAAGTATGGGATTATGTAAAAGACCAAATCTACGCCTGATTGGGGTGCCTGAAAGTGAGGGGAAAATGGAACCAAGTTGGAAAACACTCTTCAGGATATCATCCAGGAGAACTTTCCCAACCTAGTAGGGCAGGCCAACATTCAAATCCAGGAAATACAGAGAACGCCACAAAGATAATCCTCGAGAATAGCAACTCCAAGACACATAATTGCCAGATTCACCAAAGTTGAAATGAAGGAAAAATCTTAAGGGCAGCCAGAGAGAAAGGTCGGTTACCCACAAAGGGAAGCCCATCAGACTAACAGCAGATCTCTCAGCAGAAACTCTTCAAGCCAGAAGAGAGTGGGGGCCAATATTCAACATTCTTAAAGAAAAGAATTTTAAACCCAGAATTTCATATCCAGCCAAACTAAGTTTCATAAGTGAAGGAGAAATAAAATCCTTTACAGATAAGCAAATGCTTAGAGATTTTGTCACCACTAGGCCTGCCTTACAAGAGACCCTGAAGGAAGCACTAAACATGGAAAGGAAAAACCGGTACCAGCCATTGCAAAAACATACCAAAATGTAAAGACCATCAAGGCTAGGAAGAAACTGCATCAACTAACGAGCAAAATAACCAGTTAATATCATCATGGCAGGATCAAGTTCACACATAACAATCTTAACCTTAAATGTAAATGGACTAAATGCTCCAATTAAAAGACACAGACTGGCAAACTGGATAAAGAGTCAAGACCCATCAGTCTGCTGTATTCAGGAGACCCATCTCACATGCAGAGACATACATAGGCTCAAAATAAAGGGATGGAGGAAGATTTACCAAGCAAATGGAGAACAACAAAAAGCGGGGTTGCAATACTAGTCTCTGATAAAACAGACTTTAAACCATCAAAGATCAAAAGAGACAAAGAAGGCCATTACATAATGGTAAAGGGATCAATTCAACAGGAAGAGCTAACTATCCTAAATATATATGCACCCAATACAGGAGCACCCAGATTCATAAAGCAAGTCCTTAGAGACTTACAAAGAGACTTAGACTCCCATACAATAATAATGGGAGACTTCAACACTCCACTGTCAACATTAGACAGATCAACGAGACAGAAAGTTAACAAGGATATCCAGGAATTGAACTCATCTCTGCAGCAAGCAGACCTAATAGACATCTATAGAACTCTCCACCCCAAATCAACAGAATATACATTCTTCTCAGCACCACATCGTACTTACTCCAAAATTGACCACGTAATTGGAAGTAAAGCACTCCTCAGCAAATGTACAAGAACAGAAATTATAACAAACTGTCTCTCAGACCACAGTGCAATCAAACTAGAACTCAGAACTAAGAAACTCAATCAAAACCGCTCAACTACATGGAAACTGAACAACCTGCTCCTGAATGACTACTGGGTACATAATAAAATGAAGGCAGAAATAAAGATGTTCTTTGAAACCAATGAGAACAAAGATACAACATACCAGAATCTCTGGGACACATTTAAAGCAGTGTGTAGAGGGAAATTTATAGCACTAAATGCCCACAAGAGAAAGCAGGAAAGATCTAAAATTGACACTCTAACATCGCACAATTAAAAGAACTAGAGAAGCAAGAGCAAACACATTCAAAGCTAGCAGAAGGCAAGAAATAACTAAGATCAGAGCAGAACTGAAGGAGATAGAGACACAAAAACCCTCCAAAAATCAATGAATCCAGGAGTTGGTTTTTGAAAAGATCAACAAAATTGACAGACCACTAGCAAGACTAATAAAGAAGAAAAGAGAGAAGAATCAAATCGAAATTAAAAATGATAAAGGGATATCACCACCGACCCCACAGAAATACAAACTACCATCAGAGAATACTATAAACACCTCTACGCAAATAAACTGGAAAATCTAGAAGAAATGGATAATTTCCTGACACTTACACTCTTCCAAGACTAAACCAGGAAGAAGTTGAATCCCTGAATAGACCAATAGCAGGCTCTGAAATTGAGGCAATAATTAATAGCCTACCAACCAAAAAAGTCCAGGACCAGATGGATTCACAGCTGAATTCTACCAGAGGTACAAGGAGGAGCTGGTACCATTCCTTCTGAAACTATTCCAATCAATAGAAAAGAGGGAATCCTCCCTAACTCATTTTATGAGGCCAACATCATCCTGATACCAAAGCCTGGCAGAGACACAACAAAAAAAGAGAATTTTAGATCAATATCCCTGATGAACATCGATGCAAAAATCCTCAATAAAATACTGGCAAACCGGATTCAGCAGCACATCAAAAAGCTTATCCACCATGATCAAGTGGGCTTCATCCCTGGGATGCAAGGCTGGTTCAACATTCGCAAATCAATAAACATAATCCAGCATATAAACAGAACCAAAGACAAGAACCACATGATTATCTCAATAGATGCAGAAAAGGCTTTTGACAAAATTCAACAGCCCTTCATGCTAAAAACGCTCAATAAATTCGGTATTGATGGAACGTACCTCAAAATAATAAGAGCTATTTATGACAAACCCACAGCCAATATCATACTGAATGGGCAAAAACTGGAAAAATTCCCTTTGAAAACGGGCACAAGACAGGGATGCCCTCTCTCACCACTCCTATTCAACATAGTGTTGGAAGTTCTGGCTAGGGCAATCAGGCAAGAGAAAGAAATCAAGGGTATTCAGTTAGGAAAAGAAGAAGTCAAATTGTCCCTGTTTGCAGATGACATGATTGTATATTTAGAAAACCCCATTGTCTCAGCCCAAAATCTCCTTAAGCTGATAAGAAACTTCAGCAAAGTCTCAGGATACAAAATTAATGTGCAAAAATCACAAGCATTCGTATACACCAGTAACAGACAAACAGAGAGCCAAATCAGGAATGAACTTCCATTCACAATTGCTTCAAAGAGAATAAAATACCTAGGAATCCAACTTACAAGGGATGTAAAGGACCTCTTCAAGGAGAACTACAAACCACTGCTCAGTGAAATAAAAGAGGACACAAACAACTGGAAGAACATACCATGCTCATGGATAGGAAGAATCAATATCGTGAAAATGGCCATACTGCCCAAGGTAATTTATAGATTCAATGCCATCCCCATCAAGCTACCAATGAGTTTCTTCACAGAATTGGAAAAACTGGTTTAACATTCGCAAATCAATAAACATAATCCAGCATATAAACAGAACCAAAGACAAGAACCACATGATTATCTCAATAGATGCAGAAAAGGCTTTTGACAAAATTCAACAGCCCTTCATGCTAAAAACGCTCAATAAATTCGGTATTGATGGAACGTACCTCAAAATAATAAGAGCTATTTATGACAAACCCACAGCCAATATCATACTGAATGGGCAAAAACTGGAAAAATTACCTTTGAAAACTGGCACAAGACAGGGATGCCCTCTCTCACCACTCCTATTCAACATAGTGTTGGAAGTTCTGGCTAGGGCAATCAGGCAAGAGAAAGAAATCAAGGGGATTCAGTTAGGAAAAGAAGAAGTCAAATTGTCCCTGTTTGCAGATGACATGATTGTATATTTAGAAAACCCCATTGTCTCAGCCCAAAATCTCCTTAAGCTGATAAGCAACTTCAGCAAAGTCTCAGGATACAAAATTAATGTGCAAAAATCACAAGCATTCTTATACACCAGTAACAGACAAACAGAGAGCCAAATCAGGAATGAACTTCCATTCACAATTGCTTCAAAGAGAATAAAATACCTAGGAATCCAACTTACAAGGGATGTAAAGGACCTCTTCAAGGAGAACTACAAACCACTGCTCAGTGAAATAAAAGAGGACACAAACAAATGGAAGAACATACCATGCTCATGGATAGGAAGAATCAATATCGTGAAAATGGCCATACTGCCCAAGGTAATTTATAGATTCAATGCCATCCCCATCAAGCTACCAATGAGCTTCTTCACAGAATTGGAAAAACTGCTTTAAAGTTCATATGGAACCAAAAAACCCGCATCTCAGACAATCCTAAGTCAAAAGAACAAAGCTGGAGGCATCACGCTACCTGACTTCAAACTATACTACAAGGCTACAGTAACCAAAACAGCATGGTACTGGTACCAAAACAGAGATATAGACCAATGGAACAGAACAGAGTCCTCAGAAATAATACCACACATCTACAGCCATCTGATCTTTGACAAACCTATATGAAACAAGAAATGGGAAAGGATTCCCTATTTAATAAATGGTGCTAATTCTATCTAATCATTCCAGTTCATCAGATTTTGACCTCTTTTAACCATTTTTAATTTACTGTTATTTTGTGTTTATTCAAATTTATTATTTCTTCCTCTTATTTATTTATTTATTTTTTGAGAGACAGAGTCTCACTCTGTCACCCAGGCTGGAGGGTGGTGGCACGATCTCGGCTCACTGAAACTTCCACTTCCCAGGTTTAGGCAATTCTCCTGTCTCAGCCTCCTGAGTAGCTGGGACTACAGATACATGCCACCACTCCCAGCTACTTTTTATATTTTTAGTAGAGATGGGGTTTCACCATATTGTTCAGGTTGGTCTTGAACTCCTGACCTCAGGTGATCCACCCGGCTTGGCCTCCCAAAGTGTTGGGATTACAGGCGTGAGCCACTATGCCAGGCCCCTATTTCTTCCTATGTTAATATTGATGTTTAGAAGGTAGTCTCAGTTTGTCATTTTGTCAAAATCAAGCCAAATGGCAGAGTTCCCTAATGCATTTTATTTTGTGTTAGTTATTTATACTGTTTAAGTATAATGTGTCTATTGTTTTATATATTAATCACTATAGTTAAACATTTTAACATATTCATCAACTCATGTAGTTATCTATTTTGTGGTTAAAAAAACACTGAAAATTTACTCTTTTTGGAAATTTTTCATACACAATAAAAAATATTAGCTATAGTTCTTAACCTGTACTTTAGTTCTCTAGTCTTATTCATTTTTTGTGATTGTAACTTTGCATCCTTCTATCATCATTTCTCCCTCACCAAGCCCCTTTCGATTCTGTTTTTATGTATTTCACTTTTTAAAAATCTTTTATATATAACAAATCACGCAGTATTTTCTTCTCTCTTTAGCTTTTTTTACTGAATGTAATATTCTCCACGTCTACTTATGCGATCGCAAATGGCAATTTCTTATTTTTAAAAGCTGAATAATATTTATATGTATGCATTTGTATGTGTAGGTATGAACATATATATACATGTGTGTATACAGACATACAGGTGTTTGTGTGTGTATTCCCCATTTTTTAATCTAGGCATCACTTAACGCAAATTTAGGTTGATTCCATATCTTGGCTATGGTGAATAATGCTTCAGTAAATATGGGGAACAGGGCAGTGAAGAATCAAATCGATGCAATTAAAAATGATAAAGGGATATCACCACCGACCCACAGAAATACAAACTACCATCAGAGAATACTATAAACACCTCTCATAAAATAAACTAGAAAACCTAGAAGAAATGGATAAATTCCTGGACACTTACACTCTTCAAGACTAAACCAGGAAGAAGTTGAATCCCTGAATAGACCAATAGCAGGCTCTGAAATTGAGGCAATAATTAATAGCCTACCAACCAAAAAAAGTCCAGGACCAGATGGATTCACAGCTGAAGTCTACCAGAGGTACACGGAGGAGCTGGTACCATTCCTTCTGAAACTATTCAATCAATAGAAAAGAGAATCCTCCTAACTCATTTATATGGCCAACATCATCCTGATACCAAAGCCTGGCAGAGACACAACAAAAAAAGAATTTTAGACCAATATCCCTGATGAACATCGATGCAAAAATCCTCAATAAAATACTGGCAAACCGGATTCAGCAACATCAAAAGCTTATCCACCATGATCAAGTGGGCTTCATCCCTGGGATGCAAGGCTGGTTCAACATTCGCAAATCGATAAACATAATCCAGCATATAAACAGAACCAAAGACAAGAACCACATGATTATCTCAATAGATGCAGAAAAGGCTTTTGACAAAATTCAACAGCCCTTCATGCTAAAAACGCTCAATAAATTTGGTATTGATGGAACGTACCTCAAAATAATAAGAGCTATTTATGACAAACCCACAGCCAATATCATACTGAATGGGCAAAAACTGGAAAAATTCCTTTGAAAACTGGCACAAGACAGGGATGCCCTCTCTCACCACTCCTATTCAACATAGTGTTGGAAGTTCTGGCTAGGGCAATCAGGCAAGAGAAAGAAATCAAGGGATTCAGTTAGGAAAAGAAGAAGTCAAATTGTCCCTGTTTGCAGATGACATGATTGTATATTTAGAAAACCCCATTGTCTCAGCCCAAAATCTCCTTAAGCTGATAAGCAACTTCAGCAAAGTCTCAGGATACAAAATTAATGTGCAAAAATCACAAGCATTCTTATACACCAGTAACAGACAAACAGAGAGCCAAATCAGGAATGAACTTCCATTCACAATTGCTTCAAAGAGAATAAAATACCTAGGAATCCAACTTACAAGGGATGTAAAGGACCTCTTCAAGGAGAACTACAAACCACTGCTCAGTGAAATAAAAGAGGACACAAACAAATGGAAGAACATACCATGCTCATGGATAGGAAGAATCAATATCGTGAAAATGGCCATACTGCCCAAGGTAATTTATAGATTCAATGCCATCCCCATCAAGCTACCAATGAGCTTCTTCACAGAATTGGAAAAAACTGCTTTAAAGTTCATATGGAACCAAAAAAGAGCCCGCATCTCCAAGACAATCCTAAGTCAAAAGAACAAAGCTGGAGGCATCACACTACCTGACTTCAAACTATACTACAAGGCTACAGTAACCAAAACAGCATGGTACTGGTACCAAAACAGAGATATAGACCAATGGAACAGAACAGAGTCCTCAGAAATAATACCACACATCTACAGCCATCTGATCTTTGACAAACTTGAGAGAAACAAGAAATTGGGAAAGGATTCCCTATTTAATAAATGGTGCTAATTCTATCTAATCATTCCAGTTCATCAGATTTTGACCTCTTTTAACCATTTTAATTTACTGTTATTTTGTGTTTATTCAAATTTATTATTTCTTCCTCTTATTTATTTATTTATTTTTTTAGAGACAGAGTCTCACTCTGTCACCCAGGCTGGAGGGTGGTGGCACGATCTCGGCTCACTGAAACTTCCACTTCCCAGGTTTAGGCAATTCTCCTGTCTCAGCCTCCTGAGTAGCTGGGACTACAGATACATGCCACCACTCCCAGCTACTTTTTATATTTTTAGTAGAGATGGGGTTTCACCATATTGTTCAGGTTGGTCTTGAACTCCTGACCTCAGGTGATCCACCCGGCTTGGCCTCCCAAAGTGCTGGGATTACAGGCGTGAGCCACTATGCCAGGCCCCTATTTCTTCCTATGTTAATATTGATGTTTAGAAGGTAGTCTCAGTTTGTCATTTTGTCAAAATCAAGCCAAATGGCAGAGTTCCCTAATGCATTTTATTTTGTGTTAGTTATTTATACTGTTTAAGTATAATGTGTCTATTGTTTTATATATTAATCACTATAGTTAAACATTTTAACATATTCATCAACTCATGTAGTTATCTATTTTGTGGTTAAAAAAACACTGAAAATTTACTCTTTTTGGAAATTTTTCATACACAATAAAAAATATTAGCTATAGTTCTTAACCTGTACTTTAGTTCTCTAGTCTTATTCATTTTTTGTGATTGTAACTTTGCATCCTTCTATCATCATTTCTCCCTCACCAAGCCCCTTTCGATTCTGTTTTTATGTATTTCACTTTTTAAAAATCTTTTATATATAACAAATCACGCAGTATTTTCTTCTCTCTTTAGCTTTTTTTACTGAATGTAATATTCTCCACGTCTACTTATGCGATCGCAAATGGCAATTTCTTATTTTTAAAAGCTGAATAATATTTATATGTATGCATTTGTATGTGTAGGTATGAACATATATATACATGTGTGTATACAGACATACAGGTGTTTGTGTGTGTATTCCCCATTTTTTAATCTAGGCATCACTTAACGCAAATTTAGGTTGATTCCATATCTTGGCTATGGTGAATAATGCTTCAGTAAATATGGGGAACAGGGCAGTGAAGATAACTCTGTAAGCTACTGATTTTATTTTACTTGGGTATATACCCAGAAGAGGGATTGCTGACAAATGTGGTTGTTCTAATTTTAAATTTTAGAGGAACCTCCATACAGCTTTTCATAATGGCTATATCAATTTACATTTCCACCAGCAGTGTATAAGGGTTTCTTTTTCTATACATGCTCACCAACCAAGAGATTTGCGATCTCTTGTCTTTTTTATAATAGCTATTCTAACAGGTGTATGGTAATATCCCATTGTAATTTAACCTGAAACTGTAAAACTCCTAGAATAAAATACAGGAAAAATCTCCTTGATATTGGGCTACACAGTACATTTTTGGATAGGACATTAACAACACAGGCAACAAAAGAAAAAATAAACAAATAATACTACATCAAAATGAAAAGTTTCTGTGCAGAAAAGATACCAATTAATGACATTAAAGAGCAGCCTATAGATTGAGAGAAAATATTTGCTGGTCATGTATATGACAAAGAGTTCATATCAAAATATGTAAAAAACTTACATAATAGCAAAAAACAAAAATACCCAACTAAACCTAATAATCTCATTGAAAAAAGAGCAAAGGACCTGACTAGACATTTCTGTAAAAAAATAAAAATAAAAATGGCTAACAGGTGCTCAACATGACTAATCATGGAAATGCAAGTAAAAATTTTTAATTTACTTTAGATTCTATACTATACTTATCTCACACAGTAACTATGTGTATTCAGTATAATAGGTACATTAATCTTCACCCTACAAAACAGGACCGTGAAACATTGGGTCATCATGGACTGCCAAAACCTTCATTTTTATTTCATTTTTAATTTTTCTCTTTTCTTCATCCAAACCACTGTACTAGTTCATTCTCATGTTTCTATGAAGAAATATCCAAGACTGGTTAATTTATAAATAAAAGAAACGTAATTGACTCACAGTTCCCCATGGCTGGGGAGGCCTCAGAAAGTCATGGCAGAAAGCACCTCTTCATAGGGTGACAGGAGAGAGAATGAGTGCTAAGTGAAGGGGGAAGCCCCTTATAAAACCATCAGATCTAACCACACCCATGATTTAATTATCTCCACCTGGTACCACCTTTGACATGTGAAGATTATTACCACTCAAGGTGAGATCTGGATGGAGACACAGAGCCAAACATCAACCACCACAAAAATCTAAAAACACAGAAGAGCAAAACTTAAAAATAAATTTATAGGAAGAAACAAATTATAAAAGTTAACTGAAGAAGAAATATATTAATAGACATATGTGAGGAAATAGAATATATGAAGAGAATTCTAACAAAAAAGATATTTAATTAATTAAGAATCTTTCCATAAAGAAAAGCACAGATACAGTTGTCTTCACTGATGGATTTTACCATAGAATGAAAAATTAATACCAACCATTCATGATCACTCCAAAAACATAGAAGAGAGAGTAGAATGGTGTTTACTAGGGGCCAGGGTAAGTAAGGTCAGAGAGATGTTGATCAAGGGATACAAAACTTGGGAGGAGTAGGTTCAAGAGCTCTATTGTATAAAATAATGACTACAGTTAATAACAATTAATCATATTCTTGAAAATCATTGAGAGAGTAGATTTTAAGTATTCTCACCATGGGAAAAATTAGTATGAGAGGCAATGCCTATGTTAACTAGTTTGATTTAGCTATTCCACAATAAAACCATATTTCAAAACATTTGCATGTAAATATATACAATTCTACTTTTTACTGAAAAATAAACTTAAAAATAGAAGAAAAGAAAAACCTTACCAGTTTATTTTATGAGGTCGGTATTACACAGACAAATTGACACAAAAGCATATGAAAGAATAAAACTATAGATCATTATCCCTTATGAACATAGACATATATTCTTAAAAGTACCAGCAAACTGAATGGAGCAGCATATAAAAATGTAGGACGTCATTACCAAGAGAGGTTATCTCACAAACACAAATATAATGTTTTTTATTTTTATCTCACAAATAAATATATAATGTTTTATGTTTTGGATTATAATATAATTCAAAATCAGTCAATATAATACAATACAAAATCTTTAAAAAGAATTATGTGATAGAAATAAATTCTTGACAAGTCTGATGCTTGTTTAGGGTAAAACATAGAAAACCAGGCATAGAAGTAAACTTCCCAGACCTGCTAAAGGGCATCTATGATAAAACCTAAAGTTACTATCATAATTAATGGTGACACCTCAGAAATTTTATGCCTGAGTTTGGGAACAAAACAAGAATATGTGCTTTTACCACTTTTATTCAACATTATACTGAAGGTTTTACCTGGAATATTTTACAAGAAAGAGAAATAAATGGCCTCCAGATTGGAAGCCTATGAAGATAACATTCTCCTATATACATCAATTTCTAAGAAATTCAATTGCACATACACACAAACCCCAGAATGGAAGCAATAAATTAGCTCATCAAGGTTCCCTGTTATAAGGTCAATATAAACATATAATTTTATTCATTGGCAATGAAAAATCTCAAGACAAAAATCAAGAAAAACTTCTATTCACCATAGCTCAATAATACATAGAAATAATTTTCAAAATTAAAAAAAACTTAGAAATAAATTTACCAAAAAAGTTTAAGACATGTCAACTGTAAAGCTAAAAACTTGAAAGAAGATCTAAGTAAATGGGAAGGGAACTAATAGCTAAGGATAAAACAACTTAATTTTGATAAAATCTCTAATTGTAAAAACAAATTTAAAGATTCAATGCAATTCTCTTCAAAATCCCTAGTCTTTTTATATAAATTAGCTCACTAATCCTAAAATTTATAAGTAAGTGCAAAGGAAATAAAACAAATAAGTATTAAAAGTATAATTGGATGACTTGCCCTGCAATTTATGTTGAAAGTATTATATGCTATATAGGATGGCATATACTAGGGGTAAACGTTTATTAAGGTTATCAATAAGCACAGCTTTTCCTCAGATAGGCCTTAGTGCAGAATCTTTTGCTAATGTACACAAGAGTTAGGCTAGGATTAAAATTTGGTGCAGCAATAGCCTTCTGAGAAATTAGAGAATTTAAATCATTTTCATGATATTTTGCTAATATCTCCCAGGTTTGCTATGGCTTCCCTTTGTGCTACTTACCAGAGATGGTTTCTTGCATTTGACGTAGCTATAGTCTACTGTATTTTTACTTCACACTTCTTGACCTGGTGGCAGGAGTGAGGGAGTAAGGGCATCCCAATGTTCTGATGAAGCCTCAGGCTTAGCACTGTTAAACAAGGTAGCAAGATATTAATCTTCCTAGAATTTTTTGCCCCGTCTGCAGACAATGCTGAGATCAAAGCACATCTCTGCCCCTCCCCTAGTGGTAGATGCTCTTTATCTGTTTCTCACTCCTAGTTGAAGTGGGTTTGCCACAGTGCCCTGTAAATTAAGGCTTTACTTTCCTTATGGGAGATGCATCGGTGCAGAGATTTGGAGGTTGGCTGTGTTTTCTCACCCTCAACGGCAGTGAGTTTTTCCCCAAGTTCACTCTGACTCAGGTACTTAACGCTGTTTCCCTGCAGATGAAACCTTGTTCTCTGAAGGAGAGATGGGAGAGCTATGTCTCCACAGAGTTCTAGTAGTGGATGACGGTCCCACCCCATCAGAACCATGGGGGAGGCATTCTCGAGATTCTACCTCATTTTCTTCTGGTACACCTTGAAAAGTCCATAGAAGGGTGCAAACTCTATGGCTGCAGAGTGCAGGGTTTCAAATTCTTAATTCATCCACGTTTGGGCTTCAGAGACTTCATCAAAACTTCTGGTTTAATTTATCAGTTTGCATGGTCTTCAGGTTGCAAGCAAAGGTTTGGGGTGTGTGAGCCCTACGGGCCCCTGCATCCTCTGCTGCTGAGTGGGAACTGTCTGCCCTGAGACCTCAGTTCTCTGCAAGATTCAGAAAAACTACACGTTTATTTGTAGTTTCTTCAGCTTTTTTGTTTGTTTTTATAATAGACAGGAGCACCTTTTTTGTGTCAACCCTCTACATTTACAAATTTAAATCAGAAACTAATTATATTTAAAATATATTTTCTCTTCTTCATAATTCAAATCAAAGTCACATTATAACCTGATTAGTGCCGCTTGTACCTATGCTTATTGTACTTTAGTATGTTTTATATGTGCATCTCTTTATCTCTCTGTTTTAAAGCGAGGCTTAATTCTTTCTTAATTCACTACTTCTGTATTTTCTTTTATTTCATTAATTTCACTATGTGACTTTAATTCTTTTCAGACATTAAAAACATTGTGGTGTGACTTGAGTGGAGAAGGTCAGATTATACCATGACATTTCTCTTTGACCACTGGGCGTAACACTTCAGCCCTTGTTATAATTATGTCTATAGCAAGGTCCACTTTAAACCTGTATGTATATTACTGTTCAATGAATAGTCACTAAATATGAACTCTATGTCATGATATTTGCAGGCTTCATAGACCTAAATAGACTGTAAACTAAATAAAAACTGTATTACCTTGTCTCAGTGGGGTATAATTTCATGGTTGATTATATATTGTTTTCTGTTTTTGTTATTTGAAATCTTGAGTGATAACTTTGAAACAGAAACCTGAGTTGAGGCTAAAAGTAGGTATTCATGAGATTTTTATGGCTAAAAACTTTAGGCTATTTTTGTAATGGGAAGAAAAATAAGAACATTGTAACCAGTTCTATATGATTAGAATGTATTTGGAGCAATTACCTTTGTGGCCCTGTGATTACTGTATTTTGAGAGAGCAGAATTGAAGAGAAAATGACCAAGCATAAATCCGACTGAGTCTAAGTAGGATCTTTGTCTTTAACACATATCTGCAATACTCATACAGGCAGTGTATAAACAATTTGTCAGCAGTATTATTGATGCCCAGATTCTTTATTTCCCAGGGTTAATTTCTCCAGTAATGAGTGTGTTACAGAGCAAAAGAGGCTTGCTGGCCTACACGCTAGAAGTCAATACCATGACATCAAATTTTTGAGAAAATGAAAGTGTTTTATTGTAAGCCAACTCACAAGAAGACAAGAATCAAGCTCAAATCTGTCTCCCTGGTACAGACTTCAAAGCAGTATTTTAATTAGAAAAGATTCAGAGAGTAAATTCTGAGATTAGCAGGTGGTTGGTAGATAGATATGGAATGTCTGGAAAGTATTTGGGCATGCATAGTTATCACTTCATGCTACCTCATGGGTTGCAAGTACAAATTCAGGGGTAGCAAGTATAAAACATGTGGTGAAAATTCAGGCCTTGATGTCAGCAAGTGTGTTCTGCGCAAACTCATCTTGGTCCCAATAAATTTCAGCCCATTTCTTCTTAATGCAACAGGAAGAGGGAGTTTCAGCATTTTAGCAGATTGTTTCTTTTCTCATCTGCTATCATGTAAGGCCAATGTAGTCATTGCTTTCCTTAACTTTTGGGGGCATGATTCCATCTGCAACTTCCCTGCCTTAGATAGAAAATATGCCCACGATTCTGGACCTTACTGGAGCAGACCCTGGCCTTGGAAGAGCCAGCAGCACAGGGCCTCTATTGACAGGGTGGGAGGTTTTCATCAGTCCAAGCCTGTGTCCTAAGATGGGTCCCAGCAGGAAGGGTTTCATCAACTCAGACTTTGGGTGTGGTCACTGATGGTCACTGTGGGACCCACCAGACATGTGGGGTCTGCATTCTTGGAGTGCAGTAGGGAGGCTTCTGTCCTCAGGCAGCCATGAACAATGAAGGAGCCCTAGAAGAATTGCCAGCAAGTGCTGAGCCTTCCTCCCTTGGGTTGGGGACAGGGGCTTTCCCTGCATGGCCCTCTATCTGTCCTGTCCTCCAGCAGCATCACCTTACCTCTGCCCTGAGTGTTCCCAGGACAGATGGTCCCTCTGGGTGTTCTCCAGAATGACATCTCCAGAGCTTACTTGTTTGTTTCTTTGTACCTAGGAAAATAAAGCTCCATTCCTGCACTGGCAACTCAGAATTGGGAAATCTGCTGCCTCTTCACCTAAGACATTGTCTCCATGAGCACAGAGGCTGCTTTGGAGTCTTTTCCTTATACCAAAAACCCTTCTGCTTGCCTAGTGTTATTCTTTAAGCTGCTTCACTGGCCACGGTGAGTTTTGAGTAGAACACAGCAGTTAAGAGATTTTTTTTTTTTTTTTTTACTTCCTATAGAAAAGTGGGAATCTCCATGATCCCTTCACAATCCCAGGAGACTGATCATATAACTTCAGTTTCCTGTTTCCACTCTGCCTCCAGGTGCCCAGAACAGCTCATCACAGGCCCTTCACCCTCAACAAGTTGATGCCATTTACTTTCAGTTGTCTCAAAATGCTCTGAAATGGGCACACACCTGCCCTAACAGGTCTCCCTATTCTCATGTCTTCAGGCAGGAGCCAACCTGTGGCCAGAGGCATGGACTTGAAAGACCTGGGCAATAGAGGGACCACCTAGCTCTTGTTCCTTTGTTTCTTTGTCCTAGGTATAGTGGTAGAATGAGGCTCAACTGACCAGCATCTGAGACCCCCACAGAAGCAGTTTAGAGTCTTCTTAGAAGACCTCTGGTGCAGTGTAATCTTTGGATTATTTTGTCTTACAGGTTGGACATGGAGGAGGACATAAATATTCTGCTTGCATAGGAGCAAGGGGACCTCATTTCCAACTATGAGCAGGAAGAGGTCAGGCAACTTCCTTAAAGAAGGTGGGAGCTCACCCATCCCTCTGTGCCCATGGTCAGAGAACTTGCCCACTTGGGACAGAGGGCAAAAAATGGTTGGCCATACCACTCAGCTTGGCCTCCCAGCACTCTGACTCCTCTAAGTTACGAGAATGCCGAGCCTAATTTTCAACAAGGTAGAAAGATATTTCCACCTAGAAGATCACTGATCGCCTCAAGATTTTGCTGTGAGTTCTCCGTCCCCCCAGAAATATCATCTAAAGGGATGGGTTTTGCTTTTAGAAAGGCCCACCTGAGGGAAAACACATCTCCTCAGCTTGGACTCACCTCCTTCCCATGGTTGGAACTCCTCCCTGGGTCCCCTGAAAATTCAGCCCATAGTCAGGCTTAGACCACAGCTGACTGGCCTATCACAGGAACCCATAAAGCAGGTGAGGACAGAGGTAGGACTGGGCCATGCCCCTGGGCTCTCAACAGTGCAGTCTCCATGTGAACACAGGAGGAGGCAGCAGAGTGAGAGTCCAGCTCTGTGCCCCTGGAGCATGCCCTGGTCTGATCTGCAGGACCTGGCCACAGGGCAAGGGGGCACCTGGCATGGCCTGTGGGCAGTCACCCAGTGGGTCTCTGAAGACTAAGGGATCCCGGCCCTGCCACCACACAAGGAGGAGCACAGAGGTATCAAGTGTTCTCACCCTGATGCCTTGAAGAGAAGTGGGGCAGGGCCCTAACTTAGACATCTCAGAGAGGCAGTGGAACTTGTAGCTAAGGTGACCTGACCCCTGGGTCTGGAGCTGGGAGGGAATCTGGGGCCTGGTGAAAGAAGCTCAGCCTGGATTCTGTTTCTTCAGGAATCACAGGATGGACAGAAAGAGGAGACTGGGGGAAGTGGGGTGGGATGGCCAGATGGAATGAGTGACACAAGGATGAATCTGGATGGAGCTGGCCTTGGGTGGCACCAACAGTGCTGGGAAGACAGCAGCTACAAGCCAGAGCCTAGAGCAGAAACTTACCTGCTACCTCTTAGTGGTGGGGCCTTGGTCACTCTCTCAGGTTCCATGGCACCCTCCAGAGACTGACTGCTCCCTTCTGATCAGTCAGAAGTACAGGTGGAGAATGAAGGGGAAAGGCCGACTCAGGGAAGGACAGTGGTGCCAGGTGCCCCATGCATGGCTACTACAGTGCAAGGAAGGTGAATGCTGGCTGATGTCCTGCGGAGCCAACTGAAGCTGAAGATGGGGGATGGCATCATCCCAGCTGCCAACAGGGCTTCCGGGACCCTCATTGCTCCTGGTGTCTCCAACAGTGATGAGCAGCCCAATTAGAACATCGACAAGGCAAGTGTGTGGTCGGATCTGGTGTGTCTTGCTTAGAAGTTCTGACAGGACATCATGGGTGAAAGAAGGGCCAGAGTGGCTGGAGGAAGGATCACAGTCTCCGGGCCAGGTAGAATAGAGGCAGGTGGTTGCTTAATGGTCAGAATCTGTGATGCCCATGGGGCCCTCAAGCAGAATGGGCTTCAAACAATCTTCAGTGCACTCTGCAGTTCTCAGGCCAGGCTCCCCGGATCCCAGCCTGGTGATGTGGTCACTTTCTGGGTGACTGCTGTCAGGGCCCACACACACATCCCTGGGTGTCACTGTCACATCTCAAGAATGGACTTTTCCAACAGAGGAGGCTGCCTGCATCTTAGGAAGGGCAGTCCCATTGTGCAGCTTGAACCCCCATGATACTGAGCAACACCTGCGTGGCCCTGAACGTCCCCTGCTGTCATGTCTTGGCTCCCTCTGAGTATCAGCCAGCAGGGAGCCTCCATCTTCCTTTCCTCATGTGTTCTCTTGGGCTGAGACTTGTGGGGAGATGGAGCTGTGGCTGGTCCTTCCCTAGGGCCCATGTGGGGAGGGGCTGGCTCTGGGCCTGGCCTAGGTCCTCAGTTATCCTCCATTGCCTTATAGTGAGATGAGCTATCCCCTATTAGAGCCTTGAAGGCTATGGTAAGAGCCTGTCCCTGCTGCATGGGAGGCTGGTCCATGGGCGGGTGGTCAGTGATGCAGAAAGCACAGCCTGTGTGCACAAGTGGTGGTCAGTGGGAGCGACAGACCATCACTGGGAGGAACTACAGTTCTTGTTGTACCTGAGCCCAAGACCCATCCTAGCAGTTGTTTTAACAAACCCACCACTGAGAACCACAGTAGTGGCTCAGAGGTCACTGCCAGGACCCCACCTGCAAGCTGGGACCCAACCAAAGCCAAGGACAGCTGTGGCCTAAGGAGGTTGTGTCCTGTGGTCATGAGGCCAGGCCACCAACTTCCACTCATTCAGAGGGTCTCAGTCCCAGAGTCTGCCTTTTCCTTGCTTTTTCTAGTTCAGTTCCATGAGGTCTTCCAAGCACATGAACCAGAGTCCAAGAGCCACTCTGAGAAGCTTGGCAGCTCAGCTAACTTTGTTATTTCTTATATATATATAAAAAAAAAATCAGGACATCAGAGGTACAGATAAATGGCTAAAAATGTTTGGTAAGTAGAATAAATATAGCAGCAACAAGAAGGTAAACTGGGAACTGAGGGTCCCCCATGACTGTTCACCACCAATTTAGGGGGACAGGAGCCCATTGCTGTTGCCTGGTGCACCTGTCTCTCCAACAGTAGGTGGCAAATGGTTCTCACTCAAAGCAAAACAGGTCTGGACCCCAGATTTCCTGCCCATTGCTACCAGGGTCACTTTGCTAGAAAAGGATCTGATGTCAGGGCCTAGGACACTCTTAAGTCAGAGAAAGGGACACCTTCTGGTGACCTGGAGAAATGGAATAATCCAGACCAGAGTTCACAACCCTGAACATTCATCCACTCTTTAATCATGGAAGGGAAGGCCTGATCCTAGGTAGAACTAACCTCTCCCAAGAAAGCACAGAGCCAAAGTCTGGAATTTTCCAGAATACTTATCCTCTGATGTCCCCAACGTTTGCCCTAAGGCCTGTCTCACCAGGGCATTCTTGTTTGTAGATGCCTCAGCAGATCTACAAGGGAATCCTCCCACAGGGGCAAAGTCAGACATGTTCACATCTGCTGGGTGTAGAGAAGATGAAGGCTGAGAATACAAGGGAATACCAGGCATAAGCATTCCACACCTGGCCAGAGCAGGACAAACAAGCCAGGTCATGTCAAAAGCCAAGATCTTCAACTATAGGAAAGTTGAACCTGGGGTTTGATTATCACACACCCTGGGCATAGAAGGTAACATGGGCACCACAGATAAACTGGGTTCTAGTGACATTATTTGGCTTTAAAAACAAGCAAGAGAATGAGTTTTCTGCAGGAAGGAAATATACTTTCTTTCCAGAAGTGCTGATTGTTTTATAATGGCTGTTTGTGGCATTGAGTCTTGTGCTTGTCCTGAGGCTGATTCCTCCACTTGGTCCTGCCCTGCAGGAAATAAAGAAGCAGGTCAAGATGTCCTCAGTGAAAATGAACCAGACTGACCTGGATGCAAGCCATACCTTCAGAAACCATGTCATATTCAGGGAGTACTATGGCATCAAGTAAGCCCTATGGGGGATGAAGGGTTGCAGAGGAGATGAGAAAATCTGTAAGGGTGGAAGGGGTGTCCCAAAGAAAATAATGAGGTCCCAGGGGAGATTCAGCAGTCTCAGAGAGGAGACACCAGAACCACCAAGGGCTCTCCTGGTCCAGGAAGGTGCCAGCATTATATACTAAGCACCTACTGGGCTCCAAGCCCTGGGTTGGGCTGGAGTTTGTGGGGCCAGGACCACAGGAGACCAACATCAACAAACAAATAATACCACGTGGTGAAAACTGAGGAGACAAACAGTGACAAACAAAACAATGCTGCATGGTGAAAACTGCTCTCCATGACTGGTGAGGGCCTGTGGTGTGGACCTCTGGGAGGACGGCAGAATGAGGGGCTTATGAGCATTCATAGGAAGCATGGACAACACCAAATTCTAGGGAGGATGTGGAGTCATAGGAACTCTCATTCATGGCTGATGGTAATATAAAACGTGCAGCGAGTTTGAAGCATAGCTTAGCAGTTGCTTACAAAGCTAAGTGTACTGATATCACAAGACCCCAAAGTGCTCATAGATATTTATCTGACTGATTTGAAAACTTACATCCACATGAAACCTTCATGTCACATTCACTGCTTTATTCATAATCACTAAAACCTGGAAGCTATCAAGATTATCTTCAGCAAGGGAATGGGTAGAGCAATGGTGGTACACCCATAAAACAGAAGATAGCTCAGTGATGAAAGGGAACAAACCATTGACCCCACAGTTACATGGATAGATCTGAGGTGCATTTTGCTAAGTGACAGAAGCCAGACCCAAAAGGCTACCCATTGTATGATTCCAATTCATAGGCCATTCTGGAAAAGGCCAAATCCTATGGATTGAGAACAGATTAGTGGTTTCCAGGGGCTGACAGAGTCGGGAGAGGTTGGCTCCAAAAGGGACACAATGGGGACTGTGAGGATGAAGGAGCTTCTTCCAGGCGTGTTTGAGTGGTGAATGGGAGATGCTCCACATTGGTTCAGTCCTATGGAACTGCACCTCCTAAAGACTGAACTTTCATGTTTGCAAATTAAAAATTATAAAATAAGTCAACTAGAATGACAATAATAACTTATCAAAATGTACAGCTGAGATTTTTGCATTTCACCATATGTAGATTTTATCAATACTTTCTTAACTGAGATGCCCTGAAGAGCTCACTGACTATTTGCTGAATAGTCTTAACCTGGTCTTTGTTTCATTGTCAGTGTTTGTTAGAGAAAATTAAACTAACAGCATCAGCATGAAACAAAGAAAATCCTACTTTATTTCTTTCATAGGCAGCAGAATTTAGAATTTTCAGGACTCCTGAAGGGCACTGAAGGGGATGGACCCATATCTCAAGCCAACACCCACATCTGTGAGCACCATAGCCCCAGAGAACAGCAGGGGCACCTCACTCCTCAGAACCCCTCCAAGGGTGTCAGGACAACAAGTCTTGAGGCATGCAGTGAAGCGAATCATTATCTTAGACCCAGAGAGGATTCAGGGAAAGGGCCTAGAGCCAGAACGGCATTGAGCTGAGGATGGGAATGGTCCAGTTCTGGCATGGAGTGGACTAGTCTTGAAGGGCAAAGGGGGGCCTGGGTCCTGTGGGCATCTCATCCACTGTGAAGACAGATTCTCATTTTAGGTGGTAACGGCCAGGTGACAGATAAGGTCTCTCCCAGCTGAGTTCTGGGCCAGGGCTTAAGGCCAGACTGAGCAGCCCTGGGGTGAGGGTATGTGGCAGGGAGCCCTGAGTCAGCCTGAGTGTTGAGGAGCTGTCCCAGAAGCAACCTGAGGGGCCCCCAAAACACCCATGTCCCAGGCTGCACACACCCCTCATTCTGGAATCAACAGCCTGCAGGGGTGTCCTCACTGTTAGACAAGTGGGGGTCAGACAGGGACTCTAAGGACTATAGGAACACAGGCCTGTGGGCCAGGCCCTGCAAGGCTCAGATTGGCTTAGGAAAGAAACTGATCAAGTCTGTTTTTCTTTTAGCAAAATCTGAAGAGTTCCAGAAAGGCCCTGGTCCTGCAGCCAGTGTCCCAGGCATCCAGGCCTCTGCAGGCATCCCTCAGCACCAAGACCTTCCCCAAGGGTGTGAGCTGGATCTCTCCTATTCACCAGCCCAGCTCCCACAGCTCATGGGGGAAGTCCCCTTAAAAGAAGAGCCTCTCCAAACTCGACTGGTTAGGATGTCCCTGAAGCCAAAGCCCAGTAGAATCAGGGGGCTTCCACAGAGCCCAGAGATTCAGGTTGCTCTCTGGGGGACCAGGGGGCTCAGAGTGTACCCAGATTTTCCCTGACTTGGGACAGACCATGAGTTGTTTGGTGATTACTGAATTGGAATTTGCTCCCAAAGCTCCCCATGGACCTGAGCATTGGGTGGCTATGGTTTCTGCAATACAGTTTGGAGAAGGAATGCTTAGCCCTGTTTCTTCCATGTCTGTCCTGAACACATCTAGAACCATGGAATGGGTCCTGCTCCTAACCTGATTGGAAACCTGACATCAGACCCTGCCCAGCCCATTAAAATTTAGAGGTAAACCAGAGGTGTTCGCTTGCATTGTGGCACCTGCATCTAACCTTCTTCAGGGGCAGTGACCAGCACAGCTCAGAAGGAGCCAAGGCGTTAGCTAGCAAGCTGTCTTCAGCTGTGAGATAGCTTCTTAGCCATGTGAAATTAATATCAAAGGGGAGCTGGGAACGTCAAGGCTGCTGGAGGGGAGGGTGAGTGTGGTGTCCCTGAAGTCCAGCCAACCAGCAGCATGCCCTGTGTACTCACATTGGCCAAACCATATGACAGAGCCTCTTTCACAGGACAAACATCCCAGACCTAGAGGGGCATGACTCAGCCTCAATCTAAGCCTTGAGACAGGAGAAGCAATGGGACACCATGGGCCCCCAGAAGTAGCCAGGATGACCATGCAGGGTACTGTGCTTTCTGTGGCCCTGGCCAGAACTAGAATTTGGCCAAATAGGTCAGGTGCAGTGACTCACGACTGTAATCCCAGCACTTTGGGAGGCTTAGGTGGGTGGATCACCTGAGATCAGGAGTTCAAGACCAGCCTGGCCAACCTGGTGAAACCTCATCTCTACAAAAAAAACACACACACACACACACAAAAATTAGCCAGACATGGTGGCCAGCACCTGTAGTTCCAGCTGCTCAGAGGCTGAGAGGCAGGAGAATCATTTGCACCCTGGAGGCAGAGGTTGCAGTGAGCTGAGATCATGCCATTGCACTCCAGCCTGGGCAACAAGAGTGAAGCTCCATCACAAAAAAAAAAAAAAAAAAAAAAGAATTTGGCCAAAGGTAGGGAAACCCCCTTAAAGCAGTGTGTGGGTATCTGGCACTTATGCATACCCAGCAGGACCAAGCTGGTGACATTAACTAAGCTCAAAGAAAAACTGACCACCTCCGTGAGCATAGGGCAGGACTAGACAGAACACCTGCCAACTTTATCCACTGAAAGACACAGGGATGGCCAGGTCCCCATGACCTGAGTGGTTACCCCCTGACAACCAAAGGGAAAGAGGCCTGTGACCAAGCAGATGGCACTGGGGCCCTGGTTTATAGAATTCAATAACTTCTTCAGGTGATAGAACCAAAAGTAAAAATAAAATAAAATAAAATAAAACTGGGCAACTGAAGGTCAAGGAGGGGAGGTCCCTAAGTCTATCATCTTTGGCAGGTACATTTAATGGTCAAAATTGAGGAAAGGTGGCCTCACTCTGTACAAGGAGAATCTAAGGTGGGGAATAGAGCTGCAGGGGAAAACAGCTCCTGACACTGATAAAATAGGCTCTGGCTTGACCCTAGAGTCTGTGGATTCATCCTCTTTTGTCTTTCCTCAGAGTGCTGGTGATCTTCCCCATTTTACACTGAATCTGCAGCCATGGACAATCAATTTATTAAAGGAGTTCTCAGCAGCCACTTCTGCAGCCTGACCTGTGGAAATCTGAATGAAAGCATAATGTTCTCTTTGTACAACAGTGACTGTCCAGATCCCACCCAATGGGTAGAGATTATTTCTTAGATCTGACTCAGTAATGATATTCCCCATATCGCCAGCATGTAGTCTGTTAATAGTCTTGTCCTGTAGGGATTCCAGACAAGGCATGGCTGAAACCTGCTTTAGAAGCTCATCTGCTACAGGGTCTGATCCAGATGAACCCCTTGCTGATCAAAATCTTAAAGACTGATCAGCAAGGGGATCATCTGGATCTGTAGGCTTCTCATGTCTGTGTAGATGCTCCTCTTCTCTCTCACACTCTCCTTTCACCCAGAAGAAGCAAATGTGTGACTTATTCCTTAGGTAGTAGGTGTGATGTTGGCACTTCAAGCAGCATATCACTGGTGGATGTGGCTTTCCCTGAAGGCCAACTGACCATATTCCATTAGAAAGAGAAATCCCTCTTATTCTCTTATTCTCTTATCCCTCATATTCTGCGTATAGACTTGGCAGGTATAAGAATAAGTACAAATAAAAAATAATAAATTTCCACAGTGAAAATGGGAAAAGACACTCCACATTTTTTTTTATTTCTGAGCACTTTTAAAAGAAAACTTGTCATTATGAATATCTTCCTGTTCCTTTGAGATCCACCAAAATCTCTTCAAAAACTAAGTAAGACTCTTGACAGCTCTCAACCCAGGATTGTCTTTTTCAAGGACTTGGGAGGCTTTTCTTTGAAATGGACTAATAAAAGGCGATAGTTTTTATAAGAGAGTAAAAATCTAACTTCAGCAATTCCCTGGCTCTAAGTTACTAACGTACCTCCTGTCATAAACTATGAGAAATTGATTTTTTTGTGATAAATACACGTAATACTCTTCATTGCCTTCTGACTGTGGCAAGACATCTTTTGAAGACAATTCTGCATCATAAACCTGGGCATGCAGTCCTACTCTAGGCCTGAAAGTCAGGTCTGGCCAACATTCCTCAATTTACTGCAGGTTCCATACACTTCAGTCTTCCTGAAACACATGTGCACCCCAGGGCACCAGGCAAACTATAGGAATGGCCTATCACAGATTTTCTATTATTTTTTCTTAGTTTTCTTTGGCCATTCCAATATATAAGTCTTCCACAAGACATGTCTGGCACAAAATGAAGAAGTCTGCATCCTCCCTGTTCTGCTTGTTTTTGCTATTGGAAACAAAAGAGGTTATTACCTTGTAAGGGTTTAGAGGCAGCAGAAACTTTCAGGTAGGAGAGAGGAACATCACCATCCCACCAGGCCCAACTCTTTTTTATGTCCCTGTTCTTCAGAACCTGGGAAAATGCTTTGACAGTATGTGATTCTCCTTTCTTGTCCCAAGGTAAACTTAGCTTCCAAGGAATTCTCATTCTTTTAGGGAACTCTGGATTTCCTGGGCTCTCTAAAGACTGACCCGGAAGAGAGACAGGCTGATCATAGACTCATCTTCCATAGAGTTGCCTCTAATGTCCATAATGAAAACTACAAAAACTGCCAGAGGTAACAGAGGCTGGACTATAAAGCTTAGGGACTGGTGGAAAGAAAGCTAATTTTAAAAATTAAAAAAAGTATTCTATCATAAGGTAATCTCTTTAGGAATGTCTTTCCTGTGAATTAAGTGTGTGAAATCACAATAGTAAAACCAATAATCTGAAATTCTAACCCCCATGAACCAAGCTACAATATTGGCATGATTGTGAAGTAATAAAAAATTCATCTCAGCCCCAAATTAGTAACCAATAATTCATTTCAAATTCAATTCAGAGCTTTGACCTTTGTGTATCCTGGAAGAACAAGATCCAGACCCCCTCCAACATTAAACAAGCAGAAAACAGACCAACTATGTGAACCAGATGTTTTCAGACACAGGAAAGTATCTTGAAGGAATACAGGTCAGTGGCCTGGAGGTCAAAACCAGGGGAGGAGCCCCCTGGCTACACCAGCTCAAGGCCTGCAGAGACAGACAGAGCTCCCAGGAAGCAGTGCAGGAGGTAGGATCCAGGCAGAGCATGGATGTCCCCTTGAGAAGACAAAAACAAAAACAAGAACAAAACAAACAAACAAAAAAACAGAATTGAGAATGCAGGGATAGAAAATCAGCTGAAAGACACAGGACTGAGTAACAGAGAGAAGGTGTGAGTGGCAAAGCTAAGGGTAATATTGGAGACTAGAAGACAATAGGGTCATTGAACCATTGGCAGGTAGGAGGATAAGTACAAATAAAAAATATAAATTTCTCCAGTGAAAATGGGAAAAGACACTCCACCTTTTTTTAAATAACATTTTTAAAAGAAAACTTTCCATCGTGAATGACTTCGTTGTTCCTTTGAGATGCACTGAAATCTCTTCAAAAACTAAGTAAGACTCTTGCCGGCTCTTAACCCAGGATTGTCTTTCTCAAGGACTTGGGAGGCTTTTCTCCAAAGTGGAATCATAAAAGGTTATAGCTTTTATAAGAAAGTAAAACTCTAACTTTACCAAGTGCTTGGCTGTAAGTTACTAGCCTACCTCCTGTAATAAACTATGAGAAGTGGATTTCTTGTGATAAGTGCAATTAGCAAATGCAAATGTCTACACTTGAAAGATATGTAAAATGGTACTTTCAAGTCTTTTCCTTGAAGATTAGTTATACTTTATCTTGATAATGTGTATATACTGGGTTGTAACAGCCTGGTTGATGCTGGAATAGCTGGAAAAACAATGAAAATATTAATCAAAGAAAGCACGAGTAGTCACATTACTGTCAGACAGAGTAGACAACAGAGAAAAAATTTATTTGAGATGTAGCAATAAATTACATATTGATAAAAATCTAAAATTCTTTCAGAAGGCACAGCAATGCTGGATATGTATGTACCAATCATGAGATTTCCTTCTTTCCTGCAATCTTTTTAATGATCATCTGTTTTCTGCATCACTATATGGTTTAATATTTTTTCGATATGATTTTTTTTTCCCTCACACATTTCTGGAGGGAGACTCTAGGTTGGCAGGAGACATTGTTTTAATTGTATACCTTATCATAGGCAGTGCATATCTCTCTGCTAGAGGGGAGCCCATGATCTTGGTGTCAGTATTTCTCTCCCCTACAGCAGCCAAGTCCTTGGTGCCAAGGAAAAGAGGTCAACATCTGAAGTAAAATCTCAGATGGAGATTTTACTCAATATCTCCACTTAAATAATGGGAAGACCAGAAACAGCTCAGATTAATCCATTCACAATCAAGTATTTCTACGCTAGGGAAAACAGACTATATGTACATGTCTTTATTCTTGCCAATAAATACAACTGAAACCCCTGGACATTATATGTAAAACAAAATGGAGAAAACTCTGAAAGGTGGAAGGAATAAACACGACTGGCCATGAACCTCAAAAGATGTGACAACAGAATGAGGGTGACAACATAGGAGTTCTGTGGAGTTTTTTGTCTCATATGCTGTAGTCTTAAAAGTAAAGGAGCTGACAAACCAGAAATGCCAGTGGGTATGCACACACACACACCAACAATGAGCTCCTGTGTTTAGCCAAAAGACTGAGAAAAAGACAGCCTATCAAACAGAAAACTTTTACCAAATGACTGCATTAATTCGGCAAAAAACATTGAAAAATCATGCTTCCATGCCCACATATCCTAACAAACAGCAAACGAAACTCTATTTTTTCAACAGGCTTTATTTCTCCTTTGTGTTTTACAAATTGTATTTATGTTTTAAGAACAAAGTATAATATTATCAACTATAAT
Organism: Cercopithecus mona; assembly: GCA_014849445.1. Lineage (NCBI taxonomy): Eukaryota > Metazoa > Chordata > Mammalia > Primates > Cercopithecidae > Cercopithecus > Cercopithecus mona. Next base: position 27,236 of record JABBCR010001775.1, read on the forward strand.
AATTTATGTATATAATGTAATATCTTAAACATTAAAAGAAGCTATGATCACCCGGTGTGGTGGCTCACACCTGTAATCCCAGTACATTGGGAGGCTGAGGCAGGTGGATCACCTGAGGTTAGGAGTCCTAAACCAGTCTAACCAACACAGTGAAACCCAATCTCTACTAAAAATGCAAAATTAGCCAGGTGTGGTGGTGCATGTCTGTAGTCCCAGCTACTCGGGAGGCTGAAGCAGGAGAATCACTTGAACCTGGGAGGTGGAGGTTGCAGTGAGCCGAGGTCACATCATTGCCCTCCAGCCTGGGCAACAAGAGCAAAACTCCATCTCAAAAAAACAAATAAATAAAAGAAGCTATAATCAAAACACTATAAATAACTCAAATGGAATTCTAGAACATGTTAAAAATGTACATGAAGATAGTATTAAAACACAAAGGAATAAAACAGAACAAACAGAAAACAAAAAAATAAAATATCAGACTAAAGTGAATGATAAGTACCTTAAATGGAAGTGTAAGTAGTCTTAAAATAACCAATTAGAGATAGAGATTGACAAAGTGGACTAATGAATATTATCATGCATATGTTCTCTAGAAGAAATTGAATTCCAATATTATAGGTAAATAATAAGAAGCTGGAAAGAAGATGGAAGTGATAATCAAGGAAAGCACGAGTAGCCACATTACTATCAGACAAAGTAGGCTTTACAGAAAAAAAGGTATTTGAGATGTAGAGAGAAATCACATATTGATAAAAATCTGAAATTGTTTCAGAAGGCATAGTGATGCTGGATGTGTATGTACCAAACATCAGAGTTAAAAAACATAAAATAAAAACTGGAAGAAACTGAGAAGAGGAACAATTAGACAAATACAAATTTATAGTTGAGGAATTTGACATTTATTTCTAAAGAAAATAGAATAGAGAATGTTTCAGCAGCAAATATGCAAGAAAATAGAACAATTCAACATCATCATCAACCACCATGCAAATAGATAGGTGATATTTGTAGAATAATATAATCAACAACAGCAGAACATACATTCTTTTCAAGTGCCCATGGGACATAAAGCAAGATAGTCCATCTCCTGGACCATGCAAGAAAGCTTACAAAAATTTAAGATTATATTATACAGAGTGTAATTCCTAACCATAATAAAATCAGACTCAAAGTCAACAACAACAACAAAACACAAACATCTCCAAGTCTTAGAAAATTTAAAAGAAATTCTCTAGAAAAAACAAAACTACATTGAACTTAAAAACAATAAAAAGACAACATATCTAAATTTGTGAAACACAGCAAAAGCAGTGCACAGAAGAAATTTATAGCTCCGAACTCTCATCTTGGAGAAAACAAGGTTCCAAATAATTTAGCTTCCCACATCAAGAACCTAGAAAAAAATAGTAAACAAAAAAAGGAGCATGAAGCAGGAAATAATAAAGATGTAAAAAGAAATAAAATTGAAAATATAAAATAATATAGAACGATTAATAAAATTGCCAATTACTTGAAAAGATCAATAATAGACAATCCTCAAGCAAGACTAAGAAATTTTTTTAAAATGAACAAAATGCAAATTACCATATCAGAAATAAAATAAGGGATGTAATTACAGACCCTGCAGACATCAATATTATAATAATGTACATTAGTCTGCTAGGACTGTCATAAGAAAATACCAGAGTCTGGGTGGTTTAATAAAAATAATATCTATCTCACAGTTTTGGAGGCTGGAGGTCTAAGGTCAAGGTTCCAGGACAGTTGATTTCTCTTGTGGCCTCTGTCCTTGGCTTGCATATGGCCACCTTCCCATGTCTTCACATGGCACTGTGAGCAGCCCACTCTGGTGTCTCACTGTCTCTTATAATAATAACGATAGTCATATTGGATTATGGCCTCACCCTTATGACCCTCTTTAACATTAATTACCTTTGAAAAGACCCCATCTCCTCATAAAGCCACAATGAGGGTTAGGATTTCAATATATAATTTTTTCATAGACACAACTTAGTTCATAACATAAGGATATGCTGCAAACAACTCTATACATATAAAATTTAACAGCTCAGTTTAAATTGACCAATTCCTCAATGAGCAAAATCACCCAGTAAGAAATTGGTACATTTAAATAGTTCTATACAGTGAAAACATTAAATTATAATTTTAAACCTCCAAAAAACTAGGCCCACATGGTTTTACTGAGTTTTCTATTCAGTGTTTATAAAATAATTAACACCATTTTCACTCAATGTTGTCCAGAACATGGAAGAGGACAGAAAACTTCCCAATATATTTTGGGAAGCTAGTATTACCCTCCAATAGAATCAGAAAAGGTAGTAAAACAACAACAACAGCAGCAACAACAACAACAACAACCACAACAACCACAACAATGAGAGAAAAACCCTGCAGAACAGTATGCCTCTTGAATACTGATGTGGAAATTTCTAACAAACTATTACCAAATAGAACCACATATTTTTACTCATGGGTGAAATTCCACTAGGATTCATAAAGACTTAGAAAACCAATGAAAATTCTTTATTAAGTGTCAAAGTTGTAGACTTCTATGGATTTGATCACTTTGACTTTTGGCCTCCCATAAATATATATCTATTGTAACATGTCAAATTACATAGTATTTATCAGATACAGCCAACAGCTGAAGAGAAATTGAAGTAGCTACAACAGTCATATTTTATTTTTTCTAAAGCCTAAACAAAAATCCCTGGAGTCAAAAGTTTTAAAACAGAAAAAGACTATACTTTTTCTTAACAAAGAAAGTAGAAGCAACTCAAATATTTAAGTTTAAATTGCTGTGAAAATACTGACGTTAGAAATGAATGAAGTGAGCAATGCTTCTCTGCCAGAATATTGAGATGGACAACCTTGAAGTGCAGTTTATTCACAAGTGACTTAATCCAGTGATAAATTAACTTCCCTATGAATCAGATAAAAATCCTCATAAAATAAATGCTCAAAATATGACAAATATTATCTTACTGAAAGAAAGCAAAACACATTGAGCAGTTAGATCATTGTAGTACATTATGTACAAAGATGTTACATAATATTTTTGTATAATGGTGAAACTAAAAATAATCTAAATTTTTATCAAAGAATGAACAATTAAACACATCTTGTCTGCCCTTTCTTTGAAAAATATTTAAGACATTAAAAATAGTTACTTAGAATCACATGCACTGATACTGATTTACATCAATGATGTATGGCTTGGGAAATAGCCATATTAAAGCAAAGCAGTATGATATAATTTGCACTAAAAAAAAACTCATTAGTGTTATAAATTTATTTAAAAATGCTCAGAAGAATAGAAACCAACTTGATAGCAATAGTTTTATTTCCTTTCTTTTTTTTTTTTTTTTTTTGAGAAAAAGTCTAGCTCTGTCGCCCAGGTTGGAGTGCAGTGGCATGATCTCGACTCACTGCAACATCCACCTCCTTGGTTCAAGTGATTCTCCTGCCTCAGTCTCCTGAGTAGCTGGGATTACAAGAGTGCCACACCACACCCGCTAATTTTTGTATTTTTAGTAGAGATGGGGCTTCACCATGTTGCCCAGGCTGGTCTCGAACTCCTGACCTCAGGTGATCCGCCCGCCTCAACCTCCAAAGTGCTGGAATTAAAGGCTTCAGCCACCCCGCCCAGACAACAATAGTTTTTTTTTTTCTAATAAGAAATTGAGTTTGGAGGGAGAAAGATGAAAGAGGAGAATTTTACTTCACAAAGATCTCTATGATTTTAATATTTTAACAGCAGGTGTATTTTTTTTTCAAAATTATAAAAAATTATGACTTTTTACCATTTGATAGAAGGGCAGTAGTTTTATTTTTTTCAATATTTGTATTGCATATTAGTGAAAAACAAGAATGTGTAAGAGAAAGTCCAGAAAAATAATAATCATTATTCTTATCATAACAGTAAACTTTAAATTTTTCATTAAAGATTTATATTTTCAACCTTTGTGGGTACATAAATGTACATATTTGTTAGTCATATATATTTTCATATAAGCATGCAATGTGTAATAATCACATCAGGGTAAATAGGGTATTCGTCTCTTCAGGCAGGTGTCATTTGTATTACAAAAAATCCAATTATATACTTTTAGTTGAAAGGTACAATTAGATTATTTTTAACTATACTCACACTGTTATGCTAGCAAACACTAGATATTATTCTTACTATTTTTTGTAACCATGTACTGTCCCCAATTTCCTCCAACCCAACCCCTCACTACCCTTCCTAGCCTCTGGTAATCATCTGAGAGTCTCCTCTCTCTATATATATGAGTTCAATTCTTTCAATTTTCAGCTCTCACAAATAATTGAAAACGTGAAAAGTTTGTCTCTCTGTGCCTATCTTATTTCACTTAACATAATGACTTCCATTTCTATCCATGTAGTTGCAAATGACAGGATTTTGTTGTTTTCTATGGCTGAATAATACTTTCTTGTATGTGTGTACCATATTTTCTTTATTCATTCATCTGCTGAAGGACACTTAGTTTGCTTCCAAATCTTATCTATTGTGTTGAAATGAACGTGGGAATGCAGATACCTCTTTGATATTCCAATTTCCTTCCTTTTGGATATACACCCAAAAATGGGATTACAGGATCATATGGTAGCTCTATTTTTAGTTTTTCAGGGAACTACCAAACTGTTCACCACAGTGATTGTAGTAATTTACATTGCTACCAACAGAGTAAAAGTGTTGCCTTTTCTCCACAACCTCACTAACATTTGTTATTGCCTGTCTTGTGGATAAAAGTAATTTAAACTGGGATGAGGTTATATCTCATTATGATTTTGATTTGCATTTCTCTGATGATCAGAAATGTTGAGCACTTTTTCATATACCTGTTTACCACTTTTATGACTTCTTTTGAGAAATGTCTATTCAGATCTTTTGCCCATTTCTTAATCAGACTGTTAGATTTTTTCGATAGAGTCATTTGAGCTTCTTATGTGTTCTGTTCATTAATCCCTTGTCAGATGGATAATTTGAAAATATTTTCTCCCATTCTGTGAGTTGTCACTTCACTTTTTGATTTTTTTCCTTTGTTGTGCGGAAGTTTTTCAACTTAATATGACCCCATTTGTCCATTTTTGCTTTGGTTGCCTGTGCTTGTGTTCAAGAGAACTTTCCCCAGTTCACGTCCTGAAGAGTTTCCCTGAGTTTTTATTTTAGCAGTTTCACAGTTTGAGATTTTAAAGTTATTAACTCATTTTTATTTTGTGTATACGATAAAAGACAGGGGTCTAGTTTCATTCTTCTACATATGAATATTCACTTTTCTCAAAAGATTGTCTTTTCCCCAGTGTATGTTCTTGGAAGATCTGTCAAAAATAAGTTCACTGTAGATTTTGGATTTATTTCTGGGTTCTCCATTCTGTTGCATTGGTCTACATTTCTGTTTCTATGCCAGTACCATGTGATTTTGTTTACAATATCTCTGAAGTATAATTTGAAGTCAGGTAATGTGATTTCTCCAGTTTTATTTGTTTATTCTTAAGGTAACCTTGGTTATTCTGGGTGAATTGTGATTCCATACAAATTTTGTCTTTTCTGTTTCTATGAAGAATGCTCTTCGTATTTTGGTAGAAATTGCATTGAATCTGTGGATTGCTTTGGGGAGTGTGGACATTTTGACAATATTTATTCTTTCAATTTATGAGCATGAAAAATATTTCCATTTTTGTGGCCCCTTCAATTTATTCTATCAACATTTTATAGGTTTCATTGTAGAGATCATTCACTTTTTCAGTTAATTCTTAGATATTTTATTTGTAGCAATTGCAAATGAGATTATTTATTTTCAGATTGTTCAATGTTGGCATATAGAAATAGTATTGATTTTTATCTATTAATTTTTTGCAACTTTACTGAATTTGTTTATGAGTTCTAATAGACTTTTGGTGGGTCTTTAAGTTTTTTTAAATACAAAATCATATCAATTGCAAACACGGATAATTTCACTTCTTCCTTTCCAATTTTGATTTCTTTCTTTCTTTCTTTCTTTCTTTCTTTCTTTCTTTCTTTCTTTCTTTCTTTCTTTCTCTTCCTTCCTTCCTTCCTTCCTTCCTTCCTTCCTTCCTTCCTTCCTTCCTTCCTTCCTCTCTCTCTCTCTCTCTCTCCCTTCCTTCCTTCCTTCCTTCCTTCCTTCCTTCCTTCCTCCCTCCCTCCCTCCCTCCCTCCCTCCCTCCCTCCCTCTCTCTCTCTCTCTCTTTCTTTCTTTCTTTCTTTCTTTCTTTCTTTCTTTCTTTCTTTCTTTCTTTCTTTCTTTCTTTCTTTCTTTCCTTCTTTCTTTTTTTCTCTTATCTGATTGCTCTAGCTAGGACTTCCAGTGCTATGTTGAATAACACTGTGAAAGTGGGTATCCTTGTTGTGTTCCAGGTCTTAGCAGAAAGGCCTTCAGTTGTTCCCCATTTAGTATGATACTAGCTGTGGGTTTGTAATATAAGGATTTTATTATGTTGAGGTGTGTTTCTTCTATACCCAACTTTTTGAGGATTTTATCATGAAGGGATGCTGAATTTTATTAAATGCTTTTTAAACATCAGTTGAAATAATCATACAGTTATTGTTCTTTACTCAGTTGATATGATGTGTCATATTAATTATTTGCATATATTGAACCATCCTTACATCCTTGAGATACATCTCACTTAGTCATAATGGTTGATATTTCTAATGTGTTGTTGAATTCAGTTTGCTAGTATTTTGTTGATAATTTTTGTACCAATATTCACCATTTTTATGTGTGTTGCCTGGTTTAGGTATCAGAGTGTTGTGGGACAATCAAAGATAGGAGAGACTGAACAGAGTTCAGGAGAGTCCCTTATTAAAAGGTGATCACCTGGTTCAGTTGGACTAGCATCCAGGAAATTCTGAGCCCCGGACAAAAAAAGCAGCCACCTTTTAGGCAGTTGGTGGTTGGGAGCTACGTGATACAGGAAGAGTACTTACAGAAGTGAGAACAAAGGCAATTATTTGTTACTTCTTGTCTTACATCCGTGGGAATACATGGTTCTGTAACACTTATCAATCTTATGACTTTGTAGCTATGCTGGGGAGGTAAGCAAGAACTTGCTGAGCCTCAAGGAATGTGAAACTAGTGTGAACAAATAAGCCTCCCTGAGCACAGAAGGAAAAACACGCTGTTAGCATTCTCTAACTTAGAATATGGGGGTGCCGGGCGCGGTGGCTCACGCCTGTAATCCCAGCACTTTGGGAGGCGGAGACGGGCGGATCACGAGGTCAGGAGATCAAGACCATCCTGGCTAACCCGGTGAAACCCCGTCTCTACTAAAAAAATACAAAAAACTAGCCGGGCGAGATGGCGGGCGCCTGTAGTCCCAGCTACTCGGGAGGTTGAGGCAGGAGAATGGCGTAAACCCGGGAGGCGGAGCTTACAGTGAGCTGAGATCCGGCCACTGCACTCCAGCCTGGGCGACAGAGCCAGACTCTGTCTCAAAAAAAAAAAAAAAAAAAAAAGAATATGGGGGTGTGTGTGTGGGCGGGGGGCGGCTACACTACACTAAGCCTTGAGGGGAAAGTTAATTTTCTGGCTTTACATATTTTAAAATTCATGAATTCCTTCTTCAACAATAATACTAGTCTCATAGGATGAGTATGGGACTATTTCCTCCTCCTCTATTTTTTGGATTGTTTGAGTACAATTGGTATTAGTTCTCCTTTAAATGTTTTGTAGAATTCAGCAATGAAGCCATCCAGACTTTTCTTTACTGGGAGACTTTCATACAGTTTCATCCTCATTACCTGTTGTTGGTCTGCTCAGTTTTTGGATGTCTTCATGGTTCGAACTAGGTAGGTTATACATATTTAGAAATTTATCCATATTTTCTAGATTTCCCAATTTATTGGCATATAGTTGTTCACAGAAGCCAATAAGGATCCTTTGAATTTCTGCAGTATCAGTTGTAATGTTTTTTCATCTCTTATTTTATTTATTTGGGTCTTCTTCAATCTTGTTTATCTTTTCAAAAAACAACTTTTTTCATTGATCTTATCTATCATTTTTTATTTCAATGTCATTTATTTTGTTCTGATATTTACTATTTCTGTTTTTTTACTAATTTGGGGTTTGGTTTATTCTTACATTTTTAGTTATTTATGATGAATCATTAGATTATTGATTTGAAGTTTTTAATCTTTTTTGACATAGGTGCTTATAAACTTCCCTCTTAATACTAATTTACTGTATTTCATAGCTAGTGTCATGTGTTTCCATTATTTGTTTCAAGAATATTTTTCAGTTTCTTTGTTAATCTCTTCATTGACTCACTGGTCACACAAAAGCATATTGTTACATTACATATGTTTGTATAGTTTTCAAAATTCCTCTTGTTATTGATTTCTAACTGTATTCCATTATGTAACCATAATGAATAATTATGTTATTCATTAACGTAATGAGAAGATATTGGATATTATCTCAATTTTTTGAATGATTTAGACTAGTTTTCTGACCGAATATTTGGTCTATCTTTGAGAATGATCCATGTGCTGAGGAAATGAATGTGTATTCTGCAGCCACTAGATAAAATGTTCTGTAAATACCTATTAAGTCTATTTGGTCTAATCCAGATTAAGTCTAATATTTTTAATTGATTTTCTCTCTGAAAGATTTGTTCAGTGCTGAAAGCAGGAGTGTTGAAGTCTTCAGCTATTACTGTATTGCGAACTATTTCTTTCTTTAGCCTCAAAATTTCTATATCTGGATGCTCCCGTGTTGGGTGCACATATTTCTACAATTATTATATCTTGTTGCTGAGTTGGCCCCTTTATCATTATATGATGATATTTTCATCCCTTTTTATAGTTTTTGTCTTGAAACTTCTTTTTTCTCATATAAGTATACCTCCTCATGCTCTTTCTTGGTTTCCATTGCCATGGAATAACTTTCCATTTCTGTTTATTTTCAGTCTATGTGTATCTTCATGTGAAAAGTGTATTTCTTGTAGGCAATAGATAGTTAGTTCTTGTTTGTTTATTCATTCAGCCACTCCGTGTCTTTTGATTGGAGAGTTTGGTCCATTTACATTCAATGTTATTACTGACAGGTAAGGACTTACTCCTGCATTTTTTTACTTCTTTTCTGGTTGTTTTACAAACCTCTCTTCCTTTACTTTCTTTTTCTCTTCCTTTTATTGAAGGCGATATTCTCTGGTGGTATAATTTAATTTTTTTGCTATTAATTTTTGTATATCCATTGTGTGCTTTTAAAATTTAGTATTTTTCTGTATCTTGGGATATTCTCTCATTATTCCTTTGAATATACTTTCTACCCCCATTTTTCTACCTCTTCTATAAGGTCAACAATTTTTAAATATTTTTTTTTTTGCAGTTGTTTTTGAGATCTTGTAGGCATGCTTTTTTGCCCACTATTATTTTTGTCTTCTCTGATAGTGTATTATCAAATAGGCTATCTTCAAATTCATTAATTTTTTTCTTCTGGTTGAACAATTTTGATATTAAAAGACTCTGATGCAGTCTTCAGGATGTCAACTATATTTTTCAGGTCGAGAATTTCTGCTTAATTCTTTTCAATTTTTTCAGTGTATTTGTTATATTTATGATACAATTCTGAATTACTTGTTTGTGCTATCTTGAATTTTTTTTTTTTTTTAGTTTCCTCAAAATAGCTCATTTGAATTCTCTGTCTGAAAGATTACATATTTATCTTTCTGCAGGATTGGTCCCTAGTGCCTTAGTTCATTTGGTGAGGTTATGTTTTCCTGGATGGTCTTGACGCTTTTGGAAGTTCATCAGGGTCTGGATATTAAAAAGTAAGGTATTCACTGCAGTCTTCACCATCTGGGCTTTTTTTTTTCACCTGTCCTGTTTGGGAAGCCTTTACCAGGTATTATTCAGAAAGACTTGGGTGTTGTGTGCTAAACCGTATATCCATTAGGGGGCACCCTAAGCCTAATAATGGTGTGATTCTTGCAACTTCATAGAGGTATGCCTTCTTGGTCTTGTATATGCCTTGCTGGTCTTATATAAGACCTTATAAGATTGAATGAAAGATATTGAAGGTACGGGTGGGGCCTGCTGGGTGACTGTGCAGATGTTTTGCTCAGCCAGGGCCTTTTGACAATAAGTGAGTTACAGGTCGGGTAAGAAAAAATATATGCAATAAAAATTGTTCTTTTTTTTGGAAGGCCGAAAGGAGAAATGCACAGGTTCTAAACATGTCTAGTGGAGTAAGGATTGTCCGGGGAAACTGAGAAGGGCTGAGCTGGAGCACTGACGATTAAGGGCAGGGTGAGACGAGGCCCCCACCTAAATGATGCCAGGGTCCGGGCGCACCCATGGATGCTGGTGGGGCCTTCTGAAGACCATGGGTGATACCTCAGGATACAGAAGGTTCAAGCGGGCCATCTAAGCCAAAGATCTCTACAGATTGTGCTGTATCTCAGCAGCCCTGTGAAGACTGTCTGACCAGCCCTGGGATCCCAGGGTCTGGAGGCAGCCAGTGGATGGCATGGCGATCTACAGCGCATGCGAGTCTATCGGCAGGTGGGCTACTGAGAACCTGAGCTTGTGCTGGCTCTGGGGCTGTCACTCTCCTCCTTTAAAGTGAGGATTCAGACATCGCTGGCCACACTCATCTAACAGAGCCCCGACTCCTCCATTCTCAGAAGTAGAAACTGGTGGAAACAGAATACAACATGAATGGGGCGGGGAGTGGGGGGTTTGCTGGTGGCAGGGCTACAAAAGGCAGGGTACCATGTGGTTTGGCCACACCGCTCCAGGCAGAATCAGATGCGCACCTCTTTCCCTTCTTCTCTCCGCACCCAGCACTGGCTCCTGGTGATCACCTCCTTCTCCTCCAGTTCATTACCCCTGCATTCTCTCTAGGCAGGACAGAGATCAGGCAATCCAGGATTTTGCACAGACAGAGGAGGCATGACCCAGAAAAGCAGGGCAGGAGAACAGGCAGCACTCCCACTGGCACCAGGGACCCGGGCTGTGGCCCAGTTGGTTCTGGATGCTGGTCAAGCAGCACAGGTCCGTGACCTGGAACAGCTTCTCCAGCTGCCATTTCTTCTGTTCCTTGAGTACCCAGAGCATAAGTCCTTTCCGAGGATTTTCAAATCCTGCCGGCGCCCCCTGTCTGGGGGTCGGAATGGTGGTGAAGTCTGGCGTGGTGGACCACCTTCCACAGGCAGCAACCACTCCTGTGTCCACTGCTGCCAGCGCCACAGGTGGCGGTCCTGATGGGCCTCCCCTTCCCACAGGTTGCCTCCTCCTGCTCCTCCTTGCCTCCCTAACCCCGCCACCCTTTGCCATCCTCCTTGGCAAAGGGTGCCTGTCACAATGGGGCTCCACAGAGACAGAGGTCCTGAGCAGATTTTGGGCTCTGCCCATGTCTGGCAACAAAGCCTGGAGGCTGGCAGAGAAGTTCTATGCCGCCTCCAGAAGTTCTATGCCGCCTCCAGAAGGAACAGAACAGGGCCCTAGCACTGCCAGCAGTCAGGCACCCAGTGGGGGCTGCAGTCATAGCACACAGCAGCTGTGGTCTGTGGGGTGCTGGGTGGCTGGTACAAATGTCTCCATAAGGCTGCTACACATAGGTGACAGGTGAAGCTGGCTGGGCTTCTGGGTCAGGTGGGGACTTGGAGAACTTTTCTCTCTAGCTAAAGGACTGTAAACACACCAATCAGTGCTCTGTGTCTAGCTAAAGGTTTGTAAACGCACCAATCAGCACCCTCTAAAAATGGACCAATCAGCACTCTGTAAAATGGACCAATCAGTGCTCTGTAAAATGGACCAATCAACAGGACATGGGTGCTACCAAATAAGGGAATAAAAGCTAGCCACCCAAGCCAGCAGTTGGCAACCTGCTTGAGCTCCCTTGCAGGCAGTGGAAGCTTTGTTCATTCGCTTTTCACAATAAATCTTGCTTCTGCTCACTCTTTGGGTTCGCACTACCTTTATGAGCTATAACACTCACTGCGAAGGTCTGTGGCTTCACTCCTAAGGTCAGTGAGACCACGAACCCACCAGGAGGAACAAACAACTCTGGACGTGCCTCCTTTAAGAGCTGTAACACTCACGTCAAGGATCTGCAGCTTCATTCCTGAAGTTAGCGAGACCACAAACCCATCTGGAGGAACAAACAACTTCAGACATGCCACTTTTAAGAGCTGTAACACTCACTGCAAAGGCCTGCAGCTTCGCTCCTGAAGTCAGCAAGACCACAAACCCAGTGGAAAGAAGAAACTCTGAACACATCTGAACATTGGAAGGAACAAACTCTGGACACACCATCTTTAAGAACTGTAACACTCACCGCGAGGGTCCACGGCTTCATTCTTGAAGTCAGCGAGACCAAGAACCCTCTGAAAGGAACCAATTCTGGACACACAGGCATCCAGTTTCTCCCTACTTAACAACAAAACCAGCGCTTGGGCTGCCTGCCCCATCCCAGGCGCAAATCTGGCCAAAATGCACACTTTTAAAAATACAATCTGTGTCATAAATTATGTATGCCTATCATGGCAATTTTGACTTCAACAAACATTGCCAAATTCAGTAAGAGAGACTTGAAAACTCAGGGCTGTTAGAAATTTTAACTCCTATATCCTGTCGGAGCATGTTCTCCCTGCAAACTTGTCCAAATCAAGCTTGAGATGTCTGTCTCCTATAGAACACCTACAGAATCCCAGCAGCATCGCCACTCTGCCCCTACCCCCACAACTCTGATATCGGTTGAATCGCACTTCCACCAGCTTCCATCAGTTCCCTTAATGTCATAAAAAATTAATGAAAGTGTGGTATCGAACATTATTGCAGCAAGGGGTGAGGTCTGCTGGGTGGATGGCAGAAACTTTTTCAGCTATGACTTTCTGACCATAAATGAGTTGTAGGTCAAGTTAGAAAAAGAAAAATACAGTGGAAAGTGTTGTTTCTTCGTGCACCAAAAAGTGAAACGCATGGAGTCTAGACACCTGGCGGGGAGAGGTACCCCTGGGAAAATAGGAATGGCTGAGCCAAAGCCCTGGCGACTAAGGGCAGAGGAGGTGGGGCTTCCACAGGGTCTGAGCCTCGCCCACTGAGGCTAATGGGAGGCTTCTGAGGGCCAGGGGAAATGGCACAGGACACTGAAGGCTCAAGCGGGCCATCTGATGCAAAGATCTGCCCATATTGCACTGAATCTCAGCATCCCTGTGAAGGCAATTCGACCATCCCCGCGGTTTGCAGACATTGAAAGTGGGAGGCCCGTGGGTGGGTCCAGAGGTCTGTGTATTGTGAACTGGATAGTTCACTGGCAAGGCAGGTTGCAGAGTATCTGCGTGTGCTGGCCCCAGGGCTGTCAGGTCCAGCTGCGGTTCTACACCTCTCTGGCCATGCCCATCTACTGCAGCCTGATCTCCTCAGTCTTAGAACTGGAAGTCGTTGGAAACGGAATAGGACAGCAATGGGAGACCTCCTCAACAGACGGGTGTCATGGGGTTTGGCATCTCCCCCGCAGGCAGAACCAGATGGCCACATCTCTCCTGTCTTCTCTCTGCTCCAAGCATGCAGCAGGGCTCCTGAAGATGTCCTTAGACCCCTCTGCCTCTGGCCCCTGCACTCCTCTCAGACATCAACAAACATTGCCACATTCAGCAAGAAGAACTTAAAGTCTCAAGGTTGTTTAGGAACCTTGACTTCTGCACTATAACATACAGAGTTATATATAACATAGAGTTTTTCCTGTAAATGGGTCTAAACCTTGAGATGTCTATCTTCTATAGAATTCCTATAGAATCCCACTAGGCATCGCCATTCTACCTCTCAACCTCCCCCACGGGCACCACAGAACTGTTATCAGTGGAATTCCACTTGAGTGGAATTTTCCCAATTACCCAGAGGTCATGAATATTTAATGGCAGGGTGGAGTAAGAAGGTATTGGAGAAAGGGATTGGCCTGCTGAGTGGGAGTGCAGAAGTCTTTGGCAGCCAGGACCTTTTTACAATAAATGAGTTACAGTCAATTTAGAAAAAAGAAAAATAGAATGAAAATCGTGCTCTTTCAACATTGAAAAAGAAGCACAGGGTCTAGATGTGTCTGGTGGAGCAAAGCTCTCACGATAATGTGGGAAGAGCTTGGCAGAATTCCTGAAGTTTGAGGGTGTGGTGAGCTGGGGCTTCCAAGAGGAGAACACCAGTATCCTGAACTCTCCCACTGAGGCTGACAGAAACCTTCTGAAGGCAGTGAAGACAGCCTAGGACGTTGAAGGCTTAAGTAGCCAGTGTGAGGGAAAGATCTGTCCAGATCTCGCTGAATCTCAGCACGCCTGCTAAGGGCCAAAATTCTGTGTACTGTACCTGTGCATGTTCACTGGCTGGCAGTCTACACAGTGTCCACGGAATCTGGTCTTAGGGTTGTCCCTCAAGGTAGTGTTACCACCTCACTGGAAACATCCCTCTAACCAAAGCCACAATCTTCTGTCCTCAGAAGAGGGTAGCAGTGGAAAATGGACAAAACTTGAATGGGACGTCCTCTCAAAAGACAGGGCGCCATGGGTCTGATCTCTCCCCTTCAACCAAACCAGATGGCCACCTCCTCCACGCCAGCACTGGATCAGGTCTCCTTGCGATGTCCCCCTCCCCTCCACCTCCCTGCCCCTGCACTCTTCCTGGCAGGTCAGAGATCAGGTCACCTTTGCACAGTTGGAGGAGGAGGAGCCAGATGAAGGCAGGCAGCAGAGGCTTCACCCCACCCGCCTCACAGAACCAGGCTGCAGGGCCAGGCGGCACTTGGGGCCTGTCTGCATCGCCCCTCTATGGCCTGGAATAGCCGCTCCAGCTGCCTCTTCTTCAGTTTCTTAAAGAAACTGAACGAGTGTGTGAGTACTTTTTTTTTTTTTTTTTTTTTTTTGAGACGGAATCTTGCTCTGTTGCCCAAGCTGGAGTCAAAGGGCACGATCTCGGCTCACTGCAACCTCGGCTTCACGGGTTCAGGCTATTCTCCTGCCTCAGTCACATGAGTGGCTAGGATTACAGGCACAGCCCATCAAGCCCGGCTAATTTTTGTGTTTTTAAGTAGAGACTGGATTTGGCCATGTTGGCCAGGCTGGTATTGAACTCCTGACCTCAAATGGTCCACCCACTTTGGCCTCCCAAAGTGCTGAGATGACAGACATTAGCCACCACACCCAGCCTTGAGTATTTTTCGAAAGTTTTTGGAGCCGGCCAGAGTCCCCAATGGCTGGCGGTGAGGACAGTGGTCACTTCTGACACCGTGGACCGCCTCCCTACGGCAGCAGTCAGTCATGCTTGCACCACTCCCATGGCCCCAGGCCAAAGGCGGTCCCCTTGGGCCTCCTTCCCACAGCTCGCCTCCTCCTGCCCCTCCTCTGCCTCCCCCACCCACGCACCTCTTGCCATCTTTCTTGTCATCACAACGTGGCTCCTGGTTTTACACATACCTTGAGGAGGCAGGGAGAAAAACAGCGTCGGCCGCCTCCAGAAGGAATAGAACAGAACGCCCGCACTCCAGGAAGAAGTCGGGCGCCCAGTGGGGACAGAGGGTGCAACCACAGCAGCGCCGTTCTGCTGGGCGCTCTGTGGCCTGCGCTGCTGTCCTGAAGACTGAGGCGCCAGCTGGGACCCGGGGTCGCCCTTCGGAACTCCAAATCTTCCCTGGATCTGGCTGCCACACTTCGCAGGCGAACTGCACTCATGAGAATTCCTACTGCTGCATTCCCACGGTTTTCAATGCCTGTCCACTTGGTGCTTCCCCAAAACCTTTCTCCTACAGGAATTTCGCAGTGTGCAGCTGGCAGCCTAGGCTTCCTCACCACCAAGTGATTCCAAAGAAAATGATATTCAGTTGAATGACCAAGTTCCTCTACATAGGGGGCATTCAGTACATGTAGAACTGGATTGAATCTGGAACAAAACCAGTAGCAGATGTTGATTTTGCCAAAGATAGTCCATAGGTATAGCAGACTGTAAGGCAAGACATATATATATACACACACACACACACATTTTAGTTATTAAGCCTTTGCTACATGTATAATTTGCAATATCTCCAATATGTGAAATATGTATAAAATAGCATCTTGTTTTAGCTCTTAAAGAAAAAGCTGATGACTCTTTTCTGTTAGTATGATGTTAGCTATACAACATGGCCTTTACTGGGTTCAAGTGCATTTGTTATATATTTAATTTATTGAGTTTTTTTTATCATCATGCAATGATGAATGTTACCAAATCTCTTTATTGAATCTATTTAAATATTATAGTTGGTCCTGTAGCCTGTCATCCAGGTCAGAAGCTCAAATATTTGTATCATATGGTAGTTCCATTTTTCAGTTGAGAAATTTCCATTCTGTTTTCCATAATAAATATATTGATTTACATTGACTCCAATAGTGTGTATGCATTCCTTTTTCTCCACATCTTTCCCAAGATTTATTTTATGTCTTCTTAATAATAGTCACATTAACAAGAGCTGATATTTCATAGGAGTTTTGATTTGCCATTTCCCAATGATTATTGATATTGAGAATCTTTCCATTTATGTGTTGGCCATATGCATGCCTTCTTTTAAGAAATGTCTATTTAAGTCTTTTGTTCACTCTTACTAGTTATTTCTTTTTGTTTTATAGTTGTATTTCTTACATATTTTAGATATTAAGCCTTTGTCACATGTATAATTTTCAAATACTTTCTCTCATTTCTAGCTGGTCTTATTTCATTGTGTCTGTTGCTGTGCAGAAGGTTTTTTAGTTAGAAGTAATCTTATTTGTTCATTTTTACTTCTGTTCCCTGGAATTTTGAGGTTAAATTAAAAAACTCATTACTCAGACCAATATCATGGGAATTTCACACTATGTTTTTGTAGGATTTTCAGATTCAGATCTTACATTTAAGTTTTTAATACATTGTGAGTTATTTTTAATATATGATGTAAAATGGGGGTGTTATTTTATTGTTCCCTGTGTGAATATAAAGTTTTCCTAACACTATTTATTAAAGAGACTGTCATTCTTTATTGTGTGTTTTTGTTACCTTTATCTAAAATCAATTAGCTGTAAATGCATGAATTTCTGAGCATTCTATCTTGCTCCATTGACCTATGTGTCTGTTTATATGCCCATACTACACTGTTTTCATTACTATAGCTTTGTACCATGTTTCATTGTCAAGTAATGCAATGCTGTCATTTTTTTGTTGTTGGTGTTTTTTTAGCTCAAATTGCTTTGGCACTCCAGGGCCTTTTTTGGTATCATATAAATTTTAGAATTTTTAAGTTATGTCCGTAAAGTATGTCATTAATATTTTGATAAGAATTATACCTGTAGATTATCTTGTGTAATACAGACATTATAAAAATTTAATTCTAGAAACTTATAAGTAAGAGACATCTTTCCATTTGTTTTTATTTAATTTTTGATCTCAATTTCTAAAACTTTTTTTTTAGCTTTTAATGTAGAGATTTCACCTTTTTGATTCTATTTATTACTGAGTATACTTTTAGTAGGTGTTGTAGATGGAATTGCTTTCTTGATTTCTTTTTCAGATACTTTTACATAGTTTCTTGTTAGTGTATAAAAATCCTACAGACTTTTGTATGTTGATTTTATATCTTGCAAATTTGCTACATTTCTACAATAGATCTAACAGTTTTTAGTGGTATTTTTAAGGTTTTGTATATAAGAATATGTGGTTTGCAAACAGCAACCAGTTAAGTTCCTTTCCAATCTATATGACTTTGATTTTGTCCTCTAATTGCTTTGGTTTGGATATACAGTATTGTATTGAATAAGAGTGATGAAAGTGGGCATTCTTGTCATGTTCCAAGTCTCATAGAAAAAGCTTAAAACTTTGTCTCATTTAATTTAATATAAGCTGTTTATTTGTAATACATGACCTTTAATTGGTTGAGGTGAATTTATTCTACACCTAATTTGTTGAGAGTTTTCGTCAAGGGATGTTACTCCAAAAAAAATGTTCTGCATCTATTTGAGTGTTATACTTGATCCTGCGGTGTGTCTTTCTGATTAGAGGCTGAGACGTGCATCCATACCTACAGGAGGGCATGAGGGCATCATATCTCACATTCTGTCAAAATGACCTGCCTATGAAGTCTATTGTGTCTGATTGTCAAAAACAAATTGAAGCCCAGGAACTCTCATCTGCTTTGTTCACTGAATTATGCCAAGTGTCTGAAAAAGTGTTTAATATATATGTAATGAATAAATAAGCCCTAACTACCACCTCTCTAGATATATCTGAGTGTGTCTGGGGCCCCTTCCTCAGCATCCAGGGATACCCATTCTCTCTGGGTCAAAGACAAAGTCCAGCTAAAATGAAGCTCAATCATCCTTTACAAATGTAAGAACAGGTTTGTTTTCTATATGCTTTTCCAATTACAGAGCAACACAAGTCATTGAGACATGAGACTAAAAGCTTCTTGGGTGAAAGAACAGAAAAAAATAATAAATGTGAACAACCAAAGCAAGCCCAGCAGCCTTTCCACTGAGCCAGGCACTGGGGATCCACTTTTCATGTTTTATGTCATTCATTCCTCACAAAAACCATATGAGGTTCATTGTACAATTCTCTTCAGAGATGGAAACTGAGGCTAATCGAGGTGCATTGATATCCTGAAACACAATAGCTGGTAGAGTCACCACTGTGCCTTGGAGAAAACAGATTCTTACCTACTAAACAGCTGGTCCAGGAACTGTGAAGTGGCAGTGAAGCCCTGGTAAAAGGTCAGGAAAATGGTAAAGAAGATAGTTTGACCCTGGAAGGCTGCTGCAAGGGACTGCATCAGCTTTTCCCTTGTGCCTGGTTGGGGGGTTGGCATCATTTAGATCTCTAGCTTCAGGAAAGACTCAGTTTTTTACTTGAGGAGGACAAGAAGGAACATACATTCAGTGACAAGACCATTAAACACCAGAGGAGCGGAATGCGTGGCTCAGATCAGAAGATTCTCATCCTTTGGAGACTTGTGCATGTGGAGGACATGGATGTTCATGGTGAAGAAGTTTTTAGGCTTCTGATGTCAAATTTGATGTGGAGGTAAATAATAATCCATTAATACCTTCAAGGGATCTTTATCATACTGTATCAGTTGTAGAACAATAGCACCCACCTGTATTAATAATGTTCATGAAGAGCATTATCCCAAAGAGTTCTCAAAAAACATTTTCAGTATAGAAATGAGAAAACACAGGTTTTGTGATATGGAATGACTGCGTCAAAGCACACAGGTCAGAATGAGAATCTTCCAGTGTGGGTTGCATGAAATTTCCTCTAAACTACCTGAGGCTGAGTCTGTCCCTTCCCCTTTATGTAAGGGACCGACTGAGCCTCAGGTAGCTTAGAGAGCACAGGGCAAGAAACCCTAGAACAACCCTTTTGACTTAAAGCAACATAATTGGTTGTGTGTGTGTTGTTTTTCTTTTTTCTTTTCTTTCTTTCTTTTTTTTTTTTCTGAGATGGAGTCTTTCTCTGCCACCAGACTGGAGTGAAGTGGCATGATCTCGGCTCACTGCAACCTCCGCTTCCTGGGTTCAAGCAATTCTTGTGCCTCAGGCACCTGAGTAGCTGAGATTACAGGCATGTGCCACTACACCCAGCTAATTATTTTGTATTTTTAGTAGAGATGGGGTTTCACCATGTTGGCCAGGATGGTCTCAATCTCCTGACCTTGTGATCTGCCTGCCTTTGTTTCCCAAAGTGCTGGGATTCACAGGTGTAAGCCACCACGCCAGTGTTTTTTTTTTGTTTGTTTGTTTGTTTTTCTTTATGAAGTCTTGCTCTGTTGACAGGCTGGAGCGCAGTGGTGTGATCTTGGCTCACTGCATCTCTGCCTCCTAGGTTCAAGTGATTCTCCTGCCTCAGCCTCCCAAGTAGCTGGGATTACAGGTGCATGCCACCACATTCAGCTAATTTTTGTATTTTTAGTAGAGGCGGGGTTTCACCATGTTGGCCAGGATGGTCTGATCTCCTGACCTCATGATCCACTTGCCTCGGCCTCCCAAAGTGCTGGGAATACAGGCATGATCCACTGTGCCTCGCCCATAATTGGGTTTTTTAACCTCAAAAGAAATCTTGAGAAACAGTTACAGCAACCCCACACCTGGCAAAAAGTGTCCACACTGGGAAACTCCAGGGTAGGCGGAAACCCCTCACAGGGCCCAGGATTGGAGCAGATGAATCAGTGAACAGAAAACACAAACAAGTGTAAAACAACTGAAAGGTAACTCAAACATACCAGTTGGAAAAGTGGAAGTAGAAACAATTTTCTTTGCCAAATGGATGCCAGGTTGACAAAATTTCAAAGAACATTAACATCCAGGGGAGTCTGGATCCAGAAGAGCAGATACATTTAGAAACTCCTTTTGGCAGTGGACCTGTCACAGTCCTTCTGGAACACAATCCAACTTTAGCAATTCATACTTTACATATCCCTATTCTTTCACTGAGTCTTCTCTTTCCTGGGAGACTCTCATCTACAAAGGATTAGTATACGTTATGAGCTAAATTGTGTTCCTTTCTCAAAATTTATACATTCATGTTTTAACACCTAGTGCCTCATAATGTGATTATATTTGAGCATATAGTCTCTGCAAAGGTAATTAATGTTAAGTGAATTCATTGGGATGCGTCCTAATTCAACATGACTGGGGGCCTCATTGGAAGAGGCAGTCAGGATAGAAAACCACAAGAAAAGGTCTTGGGGGAGATAGAAGATGGCTATCTGAAAGCCAAGGAGACACCTTAGAGACAATACCCAGCCAGCAGCTCAGGGTTGGATTTCTAGCCTCCAGAACTCTGAGAAATTCAACTTTTATTGTTAAAGCACTTCAGCCTGGGGTATTATATTATGGAAGCCATAGCAAACTGTCATGGCCTATTAGGACACATGTAAGATGTTCCCTGACGCATGACTGAAATTGAAATAGAATTTATTATGTCAGGCTCCGCCAGTATTAAAAGGTTAAATTATTGAGGGAAAGGGTCTCCATTATGAAATATTATGAAGATATATGAGGGCACAACTCCTGCCCTGATGGGGCTACAGGGATGAGTTCTGTCAGATGACTAATGCATAGAGTAATATAAGACCTTTTCTGTGTAACTCCCACTATTTGGACAAAACTCCTCTCTAGTAAGAGTGTGAACTTTTAAATCTTAGAAAAGGTTGGGCAGGGAGGGCAGTGAAGCTGTCTGCTACAGGAGGTATCTGGGGTGGGTAGTTATAAGAATAAATATTAATAAGATTACATAGACATACAGTTAATAAATGATTGGATACTTATTAGTCCCTGCCAAAACATTTTTTACTAATACTCAAGTGTGATATTAATATATAGAAAGCATTAAGCCTTTAATTCAAGATTTTTCTGCTGTTTCTCTTGGTTCTAAATTACATCAGAACCCAACTGTGACATAAGAGTCAAGACGGCTGATTAGACACAGCCAAGAGGAACATCTACCACCATGAGATGGGGACACTGGAAAGAAGGGCACACTCTGAGTGGATCTTCAGAGGGAAGACATTAAGAGTTGACATGAGGGAAATGCAGATACTTGGCTGAGGGGGAGGAAGATGAGAATGCTTAATGGGGCTACTGAACACTGGTACCTGTACCTCGCCCCCAGTGACTCTTGGGGAAAGGATGAATTAAAAAGAAAAACAGTGGCTTACTCTCACCATGAACCTCTGGAATCTGGGCAGGAGGAAATCCCATGACTTCTGTGGATACTTGGGCTGGCAGGGAAAGCTGCTTGGAGAGATGGTGGAAGCAGGACTGTATCCTGTTCAGAGAACAGAGGATTTGACGTGGGAATGTCTATGGTGGAGCTGGCCAGGAACTCCCATCTCTCAAGGCTTGCCATGCTCCTCTAGGAGACTTTGACCACAGGGTGACTGTTGGACCTAACAGAGCAGGGTGGTCTTGCCTGTGAGATGGGGTCAGTCCAATCTGAGTACCCCTCTGTCTACTTGCCTTAGTAAGGTCCCAGTCTGGCTGTGCTCACTGGCAGTGCAGCCACAAGTGCTCAACAAGGGTACTTCCTGGAGGCCTTTATCATAGCTCCTTTACTGTTGGACTGTGCCTGACCATCAGAGAGCTTCAGTAGAGTGGCTCCCACCAACATGAACCTGCCCACCTACACCCTCCCCATCACACGGCCTTCCTCGCACCACTGCTGATGGCATAAGTGCAACCTGTCGCACACTCCAACCTGCATTGCTACTGCTGCCAGTATAAATGAGTGCATGGATGCCAGCAACTGGGCCAACACTGCCACTGGTGTGAACATGCACGTGGAGGCTGGAAGACCTGTGCCTGCCACTACCTTCCTACTCCCACTAGGATGACTATGAGCATGGACACCAGCAACTCAGCATTAGCCTGAACCCTGCCATCAGCATGAGCACAAGCAGGAATTCCATAGCCTTACTTCTGCCATTATCCTACCCAGGTGATACACATGAACCCCACCATGCTGCTGCAGCTGCTGACACATACAAGCAAGCATACAATAACAAGTATTAATAGCAGAATTGACTAGATTAAGAAAAGAATTTCAGAGCTCAAAGCCTAGTTCTCTAAAATAAGTCAGCCAGATAAAAATAAGATAAGAACAATGAACAAAACCTCTGATAAATATGGAATTTTGTAAAGAAAAACAAATCTCTGATTCATTGGTATCCCTGAAAGAGAGGGAGAGAGAAAAAAGCAACTTGGAAAGCATATTTGAGGATATCATCCATGAAAAATTTTCCAACCTCACTAGAGAGGCCAACATTCAAATTCAAGTGATGCGCAGAGCTCCTGTGGTATACTATAGAAGCTGAACATCCAAAAGACACCTAACTATTAGATTCTCTAATATCAAAACGAAGGAAAAGATGTTAAAGGCAACTAGAGAGAAGGGACAGCTCACCTATAAAGGAAACCCCATCAGGCCAACAGTGAACCTTTCAGCAGAAACCTTGCAACCCAGGAGACATTGAAAGCCTATATTCAGTATTCTTAAAGAAAAGAACATCAGGTTCAGTAGTTTCTGCCTGTAATTGTAGCAATTTGGGAGATCAAGGCATGTGGATTGCTTGAACTCAGGAGTTTGAGAACAGCCTGGACAACATGGCAAAATTGCATCTCTACCAAAAAAAAAAAAAAAAAAAAAATTAGCCAGGTGCTGTAGTGTGCAGCTGCAGCCCCAGCTACTGGGAGGCTGTGGTGGGAGAATGCTGTAGCCCAGGAGGTCGAGTCTGCAGTGAGCCTTGATCACCCCACTGCACTTGAGCCTGGGTGATAGAGTAAGACCCCATCCCATAAAAAAAGAAAGAAAAACAAATTCAACCAAGAATTTTGTATTCTGCCAAACACAATCAGAAATGACAAAGGGGACATTATCAATGACTCCCCAAAATAGAAAAACTCTCAGAAACCACTACCAACACCTGTATGCACAAAAACTAGAAAACCTTGAAGAAATGGATACATCCTTGGATGCATATAATTTCTCAAGAATGAACAAGAAAGAAATTGAATCCCAGAACAGATCAATAATGACTCCCAAAATGAAATAAGTGAGATAAAGCCTACCAACCAGAAAAAAAGTCCAGCATCAGATGGGTTCATAGCCAAATTCTACTGTATGTATGAAGAAAAGTTGGTAGCATGCCTAATGCCTAATATTCCAAAATATTTATGAGGGATGACTCTTTTTTAGCTTATTTTATGAGGCCAGCATAATTCTGATAACAAAACCTGGCAGACACGCGCCTGCGCGCACACACACACACACACACACATAACTTCAGACCAAAATCCTGGATGAATACAGATGCAAAAATCTTCAACAAAATACTAGCAAATCAAATCCAGCAGTACATGAAAAAACTGATCCACTACAATTAAGTAGGCTTTATTCCTTATGTACAAGTTTGGTTCAACATAGACAAATCAATAAATGTGATCCACCATATAAGCATAACTAAAAAGAAAAAGCATGTGACCATCTCAATAGACAAAGTAGAAGTTTTTCATAAAATTCAATATTCCTTCATGTTAAAAATTCTCAATGAACTAGGCATTGAAGGAATATAACTTACTAAGAGCCATCTACGATAATATCACAGCCAAATCCTACTGAATGGACAAAAGCTGGAAGCATTTTACTCGAGAACCAGAAAAAGACAAGGTTGCTGACTCTAATCATTTCCTGTTCAACATACTGAATGAGTACTGAAAATCCTAACCAAAGCAATCATGCAAGAGAAGAAAATAAAAGGCATCCAAATGGAAAGAAAGGCAATCAAACCATCTCTATTTGCAGACAATGTAAATTGTATACCTAAAAAACCCCATAGACTCTGCCCAAAGGCTTCTAAGATAAACAATTTCAGCAAAGTTTCAGGATACAAAATTAATGTGAAAAAATCAGTAGCATTCTTATACATAAACAAAATCTCAGTTGTGAGCCAAGTCAAGCTTACAATCCTATTCACAATAACCACAAAAAGAATAAAATACCTAAAATACAGTATACCAAGGTGGTAAAAGATCTTTAAAATGAGAATTACAAACATTGCTTGAATAAATCAAATATGACACAAATGAAAAATATTCTATCCTTATAAACAGAATCAAGATTTTAAATGACCATACCGCCCAAAGCAATTTACAGACGTAAAACTATTCCTATCAAACTACCAATGATATTCTTCACAGAGGTGGAAGAAAAGCTATTCTAAAATTTGTATGGGACCAAAAAAGAGCTTAAATAGCCAAGGCAATTCCAGGCAAAACAAACAAAGCTGGAAGCATCACATTAACCAACTTCCAACTATACTACAAATCTACAGTACCCAAGAGAGTACAGTACTGATACAAATACAGACATATGGACCAATGGAACAGAATAGAGAGCCCAGAAATAAAGCCACAAACCTACAACAATCTGATCTTTGACAAATTCAACAAAAACAAGCAATTTGGGGAAAAGCTCCCTATTCAATAAATGGCACTGGGATAACTGGCTAGCCATATGCATTAGATTGAAACTGAATCCCTTCCCGATACCATATATAAAAATCGACAGCAAAAATGGAAGCCCTCAAAACCCACAGCCTCTTCACTCACATATGTAAATTGTTTTCTGTGTTTTATTTTATTTTTGTTTATGTTGTTAAAATAAATTTACTGTTTGCATTTCTCTAAAGAATTAAACCAATTTTAGGAAATCCTGCCCCAGCAGGGAAAGTAAGCAACGGTATCCCTGCCCCGTGTTTAGTATGATTGTGCACACTGATGCTTCAAGATGCCTAGAAAAGCGGCAGCCTGTGGAAGAGTAAAGGTATGCCCAGCCCATGCTCAGGCCCACAGGCTCAGCAAGCTTTGGAGAAAGCCAGAGGGGAAGCCTAGTTTACTGTGAAACCTTTAAAAAAAAAATTCATATGCTTCAACGAGCGCCTGTTCAGACGTTAGGAGAACATGAGCCTGGAAATATCCCCTCCGGGGGATTGAGAGGCAGCGTCTTTCTCACATTCTGTCCCTGGTCGTTGGTGGTGTGGGAGGGCAGTCCTGGCTCTTCCACAGGAGAAAGGAGATCCTCCCATCTTCTTAGTTCATGTCTGACTCTTTCTTCTAAAACCTATGCTGAGTCTTTCACTGCATGCCAGAAAGCACAAACATTTGACTTCGTGCAAAACAAGTCCATAAACAATTGGAAAAGTTTTGGTAATATAAGGTCATCTGTTCAAGTCCACCATGGGAATGTGTAACAAATATTCAAATACTGCACTGAAAAAGGCATCTTAATATACTTTTTTAAAGTATCTGCTTTAAAAATATCGCTTAAGATTAAGTGTGTAAAAAATACTTCGATTCCCTTTGAGGGCACTGTCCTTTGAAGAAGGTAAGGTAGGGCGGAGAGAGTGCCCAGCCCCTAGTTAATGCTTCAGGTACCAGCGGGCTTCCAGGGAGACTTGCTGCGGTCCCCACAGTAATACAGGAGCTCCTCCCAGGTCTCACTGTCTTGGGAGGCAGTGAGGATGACGTGAGGTAACTGTTGATGTCCTGCAGTTTGGTTTTACAGTTCCCACATTTGCTGTGATTGATCAGTCTTCCTAGGCGATCTGTGTCTCTAGTTGCATCCAGCAGTTTTGGTCAGATACTGAAAACGGTAGATGTAGCAGCTCATGGAGGCATCTTGCTCGTACAGAGCCTTCCCCATCTTGGCGTCGTGATCTTGATGAGGCCCTGTGGTTATTCCACCACAGGAAGTTGCCCTGGGATAACTGTTTGATGGCGATCACATCCCTGCCTTTGCCATCAATTAGGTCAATCTTCATTCCCTTCTTTCCCTTCTTTCTTCCTACCTTCAATCAAGTCATCTGGTATTTTCCTTTCTTCAGACTGCAGCTCAGCTTTGCTCTGCCTGGAGTTGCTTCGGACAGGGAAGAAATCCGAGAGTTTGCAAGTCTTTTGTGTTTTACCTTGAGCTTTTTTTCCGGGGGAGGGATAAGGGCGCTGTGTGCCCTTGAAGGGCTTTTTCAGAGCTTGCTTGGCGATGGCTGCATTGGTGGAATCAAAAAACAATGTTAGAATTTTGGGAGGTTCTACTGCTTCAGATTATTGGTTTGGAAAAGGTGCCAGAGAACTTATCCTGGCATCTTTGATACTCTGTTCCTCGGACTTCCTGGTGCTCCATATTGCGTTTCCAGCATTTCCTTTCTCTTCTCGTTTCCTGTAACTGAGTTCTAGTCAGGAAGCGAGGAACGCATTTCCAGAGCACTGATTCGGGCTCATGTAGGAATAGATCTTCAATTGCCCGGTGAATACATTCTCCCCGTCCATGCGGGGCTCCCCGGGTCCCTCCACTCTGCCATCTCCAGCCCTGTGACCTCACTGCCACTGCCACCTCCACCGTGTGGGTCTTGGGCGTCTTTCTGCTGGTAGCCCCTCCTGGTCCTCGGAGGGATCCCACGGCCTCCGCCTAGCCGCCGCCGCCCCTGGCGCCCCTGTGGTGTCCCCCTCCCCCATGGCCAGGGAGGCAGGGCCAGGCACCCATGCCACTGCAGCCCCGGGCAGCCCTGAGCATAAGACAGAGGGAGGGAGGTGTAGACCCGTGTCCTCAGCAGCCTGACCACTCTCCACTGACACTGCCCACCATCTTGCGCCCACCAGGGAAGGGAGTTCAGTTCAGCTACTGTGGAAAGCAATGTGGAGATTTCTCAAAGAACTTAAAACAGAAGTACGGTTTGACTCAGCAATCCTATTATTGGGTATATACCAAAGAAATAGAAATCCTTCTACCATAAAGACACATGCATACCTATGTTCATCGCAACACTATCCCCAATAGACATGGAATCAACCTAAATACCCATCAGTGGCCTACTGGATAAGAAAATGTGGTTCATGCACACCACGAGGTACTAAATAACCACAAAAAAGGAAAACGATTATGTTCTTTGCAGAAACGTGGATGGAACTGGAGGCAATTATTTTAGGCAAACCAATGCAGGAGAAGAAAGCCAAATACTGTATGTTCTCACCTGTAAGTGGAAGCTAAATATTGAGTCCAGATGGACACAACACAGGGAACTCAAGACAGGGGGTCTACTTGAGGGTGAGGGATGGAAGAAGGCAGAGGGAAAAACTATCTATTGCGTACTATGCTTGTAACCAATGTGATAAGATGCTCTTTAAACCAAACCCTTGTGACATGCAATTTACATGTATAAGAAACCTGCACATGTACCCCTAAAACTAAAATAAATGTAAAAAAAGAAGTTTAATTCAGGAAGCCCCACATATGTTCTTGCATAATAAAGAAGAATTCAATACATTATTTTAAAAATGCATTGAACGCCTTTAAAATTTAAAGACATTAGAATTTAAAAATGCCTGCAATCCCAAGACTTTGGGAGGCTGAGGCAGGTGGATCACTTGGGGTAAGGAGTTCAAGATCACCCTGGCCAAAATGGTGAAACCCCATCTCTACTAAAAATACATAAACTTGCCAGGCATGGTGGCATACACCTGTAATCCCAGCTATGCAGGTGGCTGAGACAGTAGGATGGCTTGATTCTGCCCCTTGATTCCAGGAGACAGAAGCTGCAGTGAGCCAAGACTGTGCCACTGCACTCCAGCCTGGGCTACAGAGTGAGACTGTCTCAAAATAATAACTAAATTAGTTAATTAATTTAAAAGACAAATCTCGTAAAAGTTACTATCTGTTAAAGAAAACATTTTTCAATAGCGTTTGTTAAAACGTGTGTCATAGTCCATTTAGTATCGCTGTAATAAAATGTATGAGGCCAGATAATTGATAAAGAAAATGAGTTTATTCAGCTTACTGTTTGGAAGGCTGCATAAAAAGCATTGGACCAATATCTGCTTCTGCTGAAGGCCTCAGGAAGCTTTTTCTCATGGCAAAATGGGAAGAAGAGCTAGTCTGTAGATATCACATAATGAAAGAAAAAGCAAGTGAGAGAGGAGAGATGTACTAGGCTGTTTTATTTATTTATTTATTTATTTATTTATTTTTTAAATTTATTTATTATTATTATACTTTAAGTTGTAGGGTACATGTGCATAACGTGCAGGTTTGTTACATATGTATACTTGTGCCATGTTGCTGTGCTGCACCCATCAACTCGTCATTTACATCAGGTATAACTCCCAATGCAATCCCTCCCCCCTCCCCCACCCATGATAGGCCCCGGTGTGTGATGTTCCCCTTCCCAAGTCCAAGTGATCTCATTGTTCAGTTCCCACCTATGAGTGAGAACATGCGGTGTTTGGTTTTCTGTTCTTGTGATAGTTTGCTAAGAATGATGGTTTCCAGCTGCATCCATGTCCCTACAAAGGACACAAACTCATCCTTTTTATGGCTGCATAGTATTCCATGGTGTATATGTGCCACATTTTCTTAATCAATCTGTCACTGATGGACATTTGGGTTGATTCCAAGTCTTTGCTATTGTGAATAGTGCTGCAATAAACATACGTGTGCATGTGTCTTTATAGCAGCATAATTTATAATCCTTTGGGTATATACCCAGTAATGGGATGGCTGGGTCATATGGTACATCTAGTTCTAGATCCTTGAGGAATCGCCATACTGTTTTCCATAATGGTTGAACTAGTTTACAATCCCACCAACAGTGTAAAAGTGTTCCTATTTCTCCACATCCTCTCCAGCACCTGTTGTTTCCTGACTTTTTAATGATCGCCATTCTAACTGGTGTGAGATGGTATCTCATTGTGGTTTTGATTTGCATTTCTCTGATGGCCAGTGATGATGAGCATTTTTCATGTGTCTGTTGGCTGTATGAATGTCTTCTTTTGAGAAATGTCTGTTCATATCCTTTGCCCACTTTTTGATGGGGTTGTTTGTTTTTTCTTGTAAATTTGTTTGAGTTCTTTGTAGGTTCTGGATATTAGCCCTTTGTCAGATGAGTAGATTGCAAAAATTTTCTCCCATTCTGTAGGTTGCCTGTTCACTCTGATGGTAGTTTCTTTTGCTGTGCAGAAGCTCTTTAGTTTAATGAGATCCCATTTGTCAATTTTGGCTTTTGCTGCCGTTGCTTTTGGTGTTTTAGACATGAAGTCTTTGCCCATGCCTATGTCCTGAATGGTACTACCTAGGTTTTCCTCTAGGATTTTTATGGTATTAGGTCTAACATTTAAGTCTCTAATCCATCTTGAATTAATTTTCGTATAAGGAGTAAGGAAAGGATCCAGTTTCAGCTTTCTACTTATGGCTAGCCAATTTGCCCAGCACCATTTATTAAATAGGGAATCCTTTCCCCATTTCTTGTTTCTCTCAGGTTTGTCAAAGATCAGATGGCTGTAGATGTGTGGGATTATTTCTGAGGACTCTGTTCTGTTCCATTGGTCTATATCTCTGTTTTGGTACCAGTACCATGCTGTTTTGGTTACTGTAGCCTTGTAGTATAGTTTGAAGTCAGGTAGCGTGATGCCTCCAGCTTTGTTCTTTTGACTTAGGATTGTCTTGGAGATGCGGGCTCTTTTTTGGTTCCATATGAACTTTAAAGCAGTTTTTTCCAATTCTGTGAAGAAGCTCATTGGTAGCTTGATGGGGATGGCATTGAATCTATAAATTACCTTGGGCAGTATGGCCATTTTCACGATATTGATTCTTCCTATCCATGAGCATGGTATGTTCTTCCATTTGTTTGTGTCCTCTTTTATTTCACTGAGCAGTGGTTTGTAGTTCTCCTTGAAGAGGTCCTTTACATCCCTTGTAAGTTGGATACTTAGGTATTTTATTCTCTTTGAAGCAATTGTGAATGGAATTTCATTCCTGATTTGGCTCTCTGTTTGTCTGTTACTGGTGTATACGAATGCTTGTGATTTTTGCACATTAATTTTGTATCCTGAGACTTTGCTGAAGTTGCTTATCAGCTTAAGGAGATTTTGGGCTGAGACAATGGGGTTTTCTAAATATACAATCATGTCATCTGCAAACAGGGACAATTTGACTTCTTCTTTTCCTAACTGAATCCCCTTGATTTCTTTCTCTTGCCTGATTGCCCTAGCCAGAACTTCCAACACTATGTTGAATAGGAGTGGTGAGAGAGGGCATCCCTGTCTTGTGCCAGTTTTCAAAGGGAATTTTTCCAGTTTTTGCCCATTCAGTATGATATTGGCTGTGGGTTTGTCATAAATAGCTCTTATTATTTTGAGGTACGTTCCATCAATACCGAATTTATTGAGCGTTTTTAGCATGAAGGGCTGTTGAATTTTGTCAAAAGCCTTTTCTGCATCTATTGAGATAATCATGTGGTTCTTGTCTTTGGTTCTGTTTATATGCTGGATTATGTTTATTGATTTGCAAATGTTGAACCAGCCTTGCATCCCAGGGATGAAGCCCACTTGATCATGGTGGATAAGCTTTTTGATGTGCTGCTGAATCCGGTTTGCCAGTATTTTATTGAGGATTTTTGCATCGATGTTCATCAGGGATATTGGTCTAAAATTCTCTTTTTTGTTGTGTCTCTGCCAGGCTTTGGTATCAGGATGATGTTGGCCTCATAAAATGAGTTAGGAGGATTCTCTTTTCTATTGATTGGAATAGTTTCAGAAGGAATGGTACCAGCTCCTCCTTGTACCTCTGGTAGAATTCAGCTGTGAATCCATCTGGTCCTGGACTTTTTTTGGTTGGTAGGCTATTAATTATTGCCTCAATTTCAGAGCCTGCTATTGGTCTATTCAGGGATTCAACTTCTTCCTGGTTTAGTCTTGGAAGAGTGTAAGTGTCCAGGAAATTATCCATTTCTTCTAGATTTTCCAGTTTATTTGCGTAGAGGTGTTTATAGTATTCTCTGATGGTAGTTTGTATTTCTGTGGGGTCGGTGGTGATATCCCCTTTATCATTTTTAATTGCGTCGATTTGATTCTTCTCTCTTTTCTTCTTTATTAGTCTTGCTAGTGGTCTGTCAATTTTGTTGATCTTTTCAAAAAACCAACTCCTGGATTCATTGATTTTTTGGAGGGTTTTTTGTGTCTCTATCTCCTTCAGTTCTGCTCTGATCTTAGTTATTTCTTGCCTTCTGCTAGCTTTCGAATGTGTTTGCTCTTGCTTCTCTAGTTCTTTTAATTGCGATGTTAGAGTGTCAATTTTAGATCTTTCCTGCTTTCTCTTGTGGGCATTTAGTGCTATAAATTTCCCTCTACACACTGCTTTAAATGTGTCCCAGAGATTCTGGTATGTTGTATCTTTGTTCTCATTGGTTTCAAAGAACATCTTTATTTCTGCCTTCATTTCGTTATGTACCCAGTAGTCATTCAGGAGCAGGTTGTTCAGTTTCCATGTACTTGAGCGGTTTTGATTGAGTTTCTTAGTCCTGAGTTCTAGTTTGATTGCACTGTGGTCTGAGAGACAGTTTGTTATAATTTCTGTTCTTGTACATTTGCTGAGGAGTGCTTTACTTCCAATTACGTGGTCAATTTTGGAGTAAGTACGATGTGGTGCTGAGAAGAATGTATATTCTGTTGATTTGGGGTGGAGAGTTCTATAGATGTCTATTAGGTCTGCTTGCTGCAGAGATGAGTTCAATTCCTGGATATCCTTGTTAACTTTCTGTCTCGTTGATCTGTCTAATGTTGACAGTGGAGTGTTGAAGTCTCCCATTATTATTGTATGGGAGTCTAAGTCTCTTTGTAAGTCTCTAAGGACTTGCTTTATGAATCTGGGTGCTCCTGTATTGGGTGCATATATATTTAGGATAGTTAGCTCTTCCTGTTGAATTGATCCCTTTACCATTATGTAATGGCCTTCTTTGTCTCTTTTGATCTTTGATGGTTTAAAGTCTGTTTTATCAGAGACTAGTATTGCAACCCCGCTTTTTTTGTTCTCCATTTGCTTGGTAAATCTTCCTCCATCCCTTTATTTTGAGCCTATGTATGTCTCTGCGTGTGAGATGGGTCTCCTGAATACAGCAGACTGATGGGTCTTGACTCTTTATCCAGTTTGCCAGTCTGTGTCTTTTAATTGGAGCATTTAGTCCATTTACATTTAAGGTTAAGATTGTTATGTGTGAACTTGATCCTGCCATGATGATATTAACTGGTTATTTTGCTCGTTAGTTGATGCAGTTTCTTCCTAGCCTCGATGGTCTTTACATTTTGGCATGTTTTTGCAATGGCTGGTACCGGTTGTTCCTTTCCATGTTTAGTGCTTCCTTCAGGGTCTCTTGTAAGGCAGGCCTAGTGGTGACAAAATCTCTAAGCATTTGCTTATCTGTAAAGGATTTTATTTCTCCTTCACTTATGAAACTTAGTTTGGCTGGATATAAAATTCTGGGTTTAAAATTCTTTTCTTTAAGAATGTTGAATATTGGCCCCCACTCTGTTCTGGCTTGAAGAGTTTCTGCCGAGAGATCTGCTGTTAGTCTGATGGGCTTCCCTTTGTGGGTAACCCGACCTTTCTCTCTGGCTGCCCTTAAGATTTTTTCCTTCATTTCAACTTTGGTGAATCTGGCAATTATGTGTCTTGGAGTTGCTCTTCTCGAGGAGTATCTTTGTGGCGTTCTCTGTATTTCCTGGATTTGAATGTTGGCCTGCCCTACTAGGTTGGGAAGTTCTCCTGGATGATATCCTGAAGAGTGTTTTCCAACTTGGTTCCATTTTCCCCTCACTTTCAGGCACCCCAATCAGACGTAGATTTGGTCTTTTTACATAATCCCATACTTCTTGCAGGCTTTGTTCATTTCTTTTCTTCTTTTTCTTTTGGTTTCTCTTCTCGCTTCATTTCATTCATTTGATCCTCAATCGCTGACATTCTTTCTTCCAGTTGATCGAGTCGGTTACTGAAGCTTGTGCATTTGTCACGTATTTCTCGTGTCATGGTTTTGTCTCTTTCATTTCGTTTATGACCTTCTCTGCATTAATTACTCTAGCCATCAATTCTTCCACTTTTTTCAAGATTTTTAGTTTCTTTGCGCTGGGTACGTAATTCCTCCTTTAGCTCTGAGAAATTTGATGGACTGAAGCCTTCTTCTCTCATCTCGTCAAGTCATTCTCCGTCCAGCTTTGATCCGTTGCTGGCGATGAGCTGCGCTCCTTTGCCGGGGAGATGCGCTCTTATTTTTGAATTTCCAGCTTTTCTGCCCTGCTTTTCCCCATCTTTGTGGTTTTATCTGTCTCTGGTCTTTGATGAGGGTGATGTACTGCTGGGGTTTTGGTGTAGGTGTCCTTCCTGTTTGATAGTTTTCCTTCTAACAGTCAGGACCCTCAGCTGTAGGTCTGTTGGAGATTGCTTGAGGTCCACTCCAGACCCTGTTTGCCTGGGTATCAGCAGCAGAGGCTGCAGAAGATAGAATATTTCTGAACAGCGAGTGTACCTGTCTGATTCTTGCTGTGGAAGCTTCCTCTCAGGGGTGTACTCCACCCTGTGAGGTGTGGGGTGTCAGACTGCCCCTAGTGGGGGATGTCTCCCAGTTAGGCTACTCAGGGGTCAGGGACCCACTTGAGCAGGCAGTCTGTCCCTTCTCAGATCTCAACCTCCGTGTTGGGAGATCCACTGCTCTCTTCAAAGCTGTCAGACAGAGTCGTTTGCGTCTGCAGAGGTCTCTGCTGCGTTTGTTATTGTTTACTGTGCCCTGTCCCCAGAGGTGGAGTCTACAGAGACAGGCAGGTTTCCTTGAGCTGCTGTGAGCTCCACCCAGTTTGAGCTTCCCAGCAGCTTTGTTTACCTACTTAAGCCTCAACAATGGGGGGCGCCTCCCCAGCCTCGCTGCTGCCTTGCCGGTAGATCACAGACTGCTGTGCTAGCAATGAGGGAGGCTCCGTGGGTGTGGGACCCTCCCGGCCAGGTGTGGGATATGATCTCCTGGTGTGCCTGTTTCCTTAAAGCGCAGTATTGGGGTGGGAGTTACCCGATTTTCCAGGTGTTGTGTGTCTCAGTTCCCCTGGCTAGGAAAAGGGATTCCCTTCCCCCTTGCGCTTCCCACGTGAGGCGATGCCTCCCCCTGCTTCAGCTCTCGCTGGTTGGGCTGCAGCAGCTGACCAGCACCGATCGTCCGGCACTCCCCAGTGAGATGAACCCAGTACCTCAGTTGAAAATGCAGAAATCACCGGTCTTCTGTGTCGCTCGCGCTGGGAGTTGGAGACTGGAGCTGTTCCTATTCGGCCATCTTGCTCCGCCCCCTAATCCATGACATTTTTATCACCCCAGAAAGAAACTTGACTCCCCATTCCCTCATCCCTACCAACTACTAATCTATTTTGTCTCTATGGATTTGCTTGTTTTCGATGTTTCATGTAAATGGAATCCTAGAATATGTGGCCTTTTATGTCTGGCTACTTTGACTTAATGTTTTCAAGGTGCATTTTTGTTGTGGTATGAATCAGTATTTCCTTTCTTTTTATTGCCAAATATTTGATCGTATGGATCTCTGTCTTATTCATCTAGTTATCAGTTGGTGGACATTTGGCGTTGTTTCTACTTTATGGTTATTACTAATAATGCTGCTATGAACATTGGTGTAAAGGTCTATATGTGGACATAAATCTCTTAAGTATAGGAGTGGAACTGCTAAGTGGTGTGGGAACTCTGTTGAACTTTTGGGGAACTGTCAAAGTCTTTTCCAAAGCAGCTGTATCATTTTATATTCCCAGTAACAATGTATGAAGCTTTTATTATTTCTGCATCCTTGGTAACACTTGTAACAATGTGTCTTTGTGGTTATAGCCATCCTAATGTACATACTGTAAAATGTTTATATATACCTCAGTCAAAAGGTTTATAAAAAATGTTTTGGCCCGGTGCAATGGCCCACGTCTGTAATCCCAGCACTTTGGGAGGCCTACGCGGGTGGATGACCTGAAGTTAGGAGTTCAAGACCAGCCTAGCCAACATGGTGAAACCTGTCTGTACTAAAAATACAAAAATTAGCAGGGCATGGTGGCAGGCACCTGTAATCCCAGCTACGGAGGAGGCTGAGGCAGAAGAATCATTTGAACTTGGGAGGCGGAGGTTGCAGTGAGCCGAAATCGTGTCATTGCACTCCAGCTCGAGGGAAAGAGTGAGATGTCTTTGAAAAAAAAAAAGATCGTTTAGCACTTATTACGTAGTCATTGCTTCCATATTTGTTTATGTTGCTATTGGTCCCATAAATTGATACATTTCTTGCAGTCTTTCTGGAAGGCTATTTGGCAGAAGCTATACAAACATTTCATTTTTTTGTACAAATAATTCAATTTCTATGACTTTAAAAATCTTACGAACATAACTCAAAAGGAAAAAGCTGCACACATAGGTACTTATTGCACTTAATTATAATAGGAAAATATTAGGAGAACTTTACTAGGAGGAGAAAAGGTTAATATTCAGTAATGAGAATAGTATTTAAACTTAATCAGCTGTTGAACATTCTTTAAAACCTATATAGGGCCGGGCGTGGTAGCTCACACCTATAATCCCAGCACTTTGGGAGGCTGAGGTGGGTGGATCATGAGGTCAGGAGTTCAAGATCAGTCTGGCCAACATAGTGAAACCCTGTCTCTACTATAAAAAAAAAAAAAAAAAAATTAGCCAGGGGTCATGATGGGCACCTGTAATCCAAGCTACTTGAGGGGCTGAGGCAGAGAACTGCTTAAACCCGGGAGGTGGAAGATGCAGTGAACGAAGATGGCGCCACTGCACTCCAGCCTGGGAGACAGAGTGAAACCCCATCTCAAAAAAAAAAAAAAAAACCTGTATAGATTGGTCGGGCACGATGATCACACCTGTAATACCAGCACTTTGGGAGGCCAAGGCGGGCGGATCACAAGATCAGGAGATTGAGACCATTCTGGCTAAGGTGGTGAAACCCTGTCTCTACTAAAAATACAAAAACAAAATTAACCCGGCGTGGTGGCCAGTGCTTGTAGTCCCAGGTACTCGGGAGGCTGAGGCGTGAGAGTGGCATGAACCCAGGAGGCAGAGCTTACAGAGAGCCGCCACTGCACTTCAGCCTGGGCAAAAGAGTGAGACACCATCTCAAAAAAAAAAAAAGAAAAAAAAAAAGAAAACAAAACAAACAAAAACCCTATATAGAAAACACAGCAATATGGAAAAACATGAAATGTCAAGTGAGTATACTGTGTTTATAGCTTTGTTAAAATGTGGAAAATACAAAAAAAGTGAAGAGAACATGGAAAGAAAATCAAAGCAGGGAAAAGACTTTTCTTTCAATATGTACTTTTAAAGTTTTATCAAACAAAAATATAGCAAATTTGTCACTTGAAAAAACTAGGACCAGTACTAAGGTTTTGTACAATAGTAGCAAATTTGATTTTTAATTTGTGTTGCTTTTTCTTGATATGAGAGCTATAAATTAATAGCTTTTTCAGATTCTCACAATTAATTGCCGTTTTCATTAAATACCTCAAAGTAAGTACAATAAAAATGTTTGAAATAAGATAATGTGGGTCTGGCCTTTATATGTTGATATGCTGAGCAAGGACTGAAAGAAATGTCCAGAGCTTCACAGTGTTTGCTGGGTTGGGGGTGGAAGGGTGGTGGGAGGAATGTGAGTTGGAATTGTAGAATTGAAATTAAGATAGGATCAGTTGGAATAAAGAGTTTACATTTTATTCTTTATATCTTTGATGGTTTTAATTTATGTAATAATCTATTTATATGTTAAATATTTTAGTGAATTATTTAATTCTTGTTAATGTTCTCTGAGCCAAATTCCAATTTCAGTTCTGTGGTCAATTGAAATACTTTAGAATGGATAATCTGCTATGAAATACAAAATTCATGTTGCTTCCTCTCTCTTGATTTTGAAAAATAATTGCTCTTTTCTGTTACAAGAGGTTTTGTGGCAAGTAAGACAGTTTTTACTTATCTTTTACTCTGTGTATTAATTTTGGCAAACCCTTCGTACTTGAGGATTACCTTTCTGTTTCCTAGAGTTCTTTAATATCTATTGAAATTATTTTGCTATTTCTTAAAGTAGTTTTTTACAGTTATATATTGTTCTGAATTCATCATTTAGCTTTATATGTACCTAGCAGTTAGAGTAAGCATGATGGGAATAAAATGATTTCATTCTGTCTGTATTGTTCCCTAGAGGTTTGTGTTCGCCAGAGTTTGTCTCTTTTTACCTTTTACTATATATGGAAATGACAAATGAAATAGCTCAATTTCTGAGCATTTATAAAATAAGTACTCCAGTGTTACGTTTACCAGAAATGTTTGCGTGAGTCTTCTCTGTCTTTCTCTTTTTAAAAAAATTCAGGCTCTGCTGGCTCTTCATCAATTAGATAGCATTGATTTGTGGAATCCTGATATTGCTGTAGAAACACTCTGGGAGATTAGGTATATGTACTTTTATTTATTCAATTGAACTTTTAAATTTTATTTTGTATTTTTTGTCTTGAAGTATTAACTCTATAGTACTTAGTACATTGTAACACACTTCCAAAGGTTTTATGATTTTGTGTTTTATTTGACTTCAAATTATTAGAATTTCTTATTTCAACTGTAAGAAAAGTATCACAGTAATTTAGAAAATAAATTTTAAGAATAGTGCTAAATTTTGTCACCCAAACATAAGTACTGTTGTTCGGTATATTCTGTTTTTTAGATTTCAATGTGGTTGCTTCTGTGTTTTTAATAGATTTTCACAGTTATAAGCCTAGAATGATAAAATTTTGTAACAATATTGTTTTTTCAGTTTTTTAAACTATGATCTTTCATAAACTTTCTGTAATACCAATGCTTTTGATGAATGAATTAATCATGGACACCAGCTTAGAAGACAAAAATACATACAGAATTTTGTAGTATACTTCCTAGATTATATATATCATTACATTTCAGTGAGCATGAAGTGACCACACTGAGGAAATGTAAATGTGTAAACCTGAAGTTTGCCATTATCTTATAGGAATAGATGTGCTTAGTTACTTGGCAGCTGAATTAAACCTTACTCTAGAGCAGTGCTCTCCACTAGTAATATAATGAGAACCCCATATGGTATTTAAAGTTTTCTAGTTACTATATTAAAGAGTACAAAGAAGTAGGTAAAATTAATTGTATTAATGTTTTATTTAACCCGGTGTATATTATCTATAATTTCAACATGTAATCAATATAAAAGTTACTAATGACATATTCCATTCTCTTTTTTGTATAAAGTCTTCAAACTTTGGTGTGTCTTTTATACTTACAGCACATTTCAATTTGAACAAGCCACACTTAAAGTGCTCAGTAGCCATGTGTGGCTGGCTAGTGGCTACCATGTTAGACAGTGCAGCTCTGGAGTAGGGATCAGAAAATTTTTCTCTAGAAGACCAGATAATAAATATTTTAGGCTTTGTGGGTCATACAGTTTCTGTCATAACCATTCAGTTCTGCCTTTGGAGCATGAAAGTTGCCACAGACATGTGAATGAACGGGCATGGTTGTGTTTAACTAAAACTTTATATACAATAGCAAGTGACAGGCTGGATTTGGCCTGTGGATGGTAGCTTACAGACCCCCACTGTGGAGCACTGGGTTTATAGGCAGTCTCTGCTGTGCATGTGGTTTATTGTTTCTTCTTATGTCCACTGCAAGGATGAGATACATGGATAGAAACACTGGGAGTCTAATGAAACATAGGGGGCTTATAAATAAATACTTGCTTTTTTCCTATAACCTACAGAATTATTTCCTTTGATTATAATACTGTTGACACTTTGATAACTATTTCTCTAACACCCTACAAAGGAAACTAAGCTTCTCTAAACCTGTATTCCTTATGGAAGGATGCTATTCTTATGTCTGCTAATATCTGCATTAGGTTATTGATGATGCTAGTGACAATGAACTTTATGTTACTGCAGCCCACAAATGCTTTTTTACCCTGCAAGAAATTAGTCATCAAATGCTTAGTAGCACAGAAATTCTCAAGTGGTTGTGGGAAATTTTTATCTGCAGGAATAAATTTTTTCTTAAAAATAAGGTAAGCAAAATGACATCTTAAAAAATGGAAGAATATTTGGAATGGTAATGGGGAGAGACTAAGAAGTGTTTTATAGCCAAACTAGGTCCCATTTCAGCTCCTCCTTCCTCCCAAGTTTCTCAAAAGGATATGTATGTGCAAAGGACAATGGCTGGCAAATCAGCATTTTAAAAATTATTCTGAGGCTTTGGCCTTGAAACTACACTGTTGATGAATTCTAGTTCTAGTTGAGTTAATTAGGTCTCTATGGGGCAGGCCTAGGAAAAATGGGGGCTGCTATAACCAAAGTAGCCTGAGGAGCATATTCTATCTCTACTCTCAAGTTCATACATAAGACATAATTCATACATAAAATTTATTTTAACATATAGCTTCTATAATTTAAGAATTCTATTATGGCATAGATTTGGGAGTACTTGATTTAATGAGTTTTTGTCCAGTTCTAGAATCATAGCTCTCAGAAATCATAAAGACCTAGATCTCATGGCTAGACTAGTTCAGAGAATTATCTATCAAGAAGCAAAAGGGAAAAGGTTGAGGGTCCTCAATCTAGATTTATTTCTATTCCTCCAATAAAGGTTTCACCTCTTGAGAATATCAGGAGACTTCTTCATTGGGGTGAAGTGAAATTTTTTTATTCTGAACTATTGAAACATGATAAGGTTGTGGAGGACAGAGAAGAGCCTTAAATTTCTTTTAACATATAGTTTCTATAATTAATTTAGGAATTCTATTATGGCCTAGTTTTAGGAGTACTTGATTTAATGAGTTTTTGTCTGGTACTAGACATGTAGCTGTGGAAAATCTTAAATGTATGAAACTCATGTCCTTTTCAGTATTGTACAGCTTGTTATTAATAAATTGTTTAGAAATAGACTAGTGATGAAGTGGTTTTATTCACATCTGGCTTATTTGATGTGTTAATGTAGTGGAATTTGGCATTATTCCAAAGATATGGAAGGAGATTAGACTTCAGACTTTCATGCCCTTGCCTATGGTGTAATCTCCAGAATACGAGTATGAGGAATCCAGTAATGAATTCGTAGTATCCCGGTCAGCACAGTCACTCTTGTGACATACTTGCTGTGTATACCAGGGTTCATTACTGGTCCAGAAGAATGTAATCTCAAGAGTCAATTTCTAGTTGTCCCAACATGGCACAGGATAAAATCTTATGAAAAAAAAATTTTTGTCATTGAGATCGAATTATAGTTTTCATACAGTAGATTTTTGTTGTTGATGTTTTACTTATGTTTACGCTAGACTTAATTTATATTTGTACAATCTACTGTTTCTGATGATTTAGAGAATGGGAAACTGAAAGAAATTTTAAAGACATTCAGTAAACATTATTTGTTCTAATGGGTTTCTAGTGAATCTCCTTCAAGGTGGGGCATGGAGATTGAGAGGAGAGGTTTTCTAGGAGTCGCAAACAGGAAGACAACTCAAATAAGTGTTTATTCCTCTTGGTTGCCAGTGCTTCAGTAAAGCTTATTTATTTTCTCTAGCCAGCAGATAGAAGTTCCTGTCACTTTCTCCATTTCTTATGGCGTAGGATGTGATATTCCTTCTAGTGGAAAAACCAGACAAATGTCCATGGGTCATGATGAGTTGCTACGTACTCCTGGAGCCTCTCTCCGGAAGGGAAAAGGGAACTCCTCTATGGTCAGCTTCTTTCGTAATTTTCCTGTATCATCTTGTGTGCTCTATTTGTTTTCTGAATAACTTTGGTAAATTTCATCTAGGTAATACAGTGTCATAGTGAAAAACTGCTTAGACTCTAGTTCTATCACTGCTCTTTGTGGAACATTGGGCAACTTCTTAACATCCTTGTTCCTCAGTTCGTCAGCTTTAAAATGGGGACAGTAATAATTCCTGCCCCAGAGTTGTTGTGAGGGTTAAATACAAGGATGTGTAAGTAACACTTGACACTTACAAGCTCTATCTGATAACTATAATTATTTCTTATGAAGGTGCTTTCTTGCATGGATAATTGTTCAATTTGGTGTTTATGTAGGGGGATGATTGATGAGGGGTTCTGTTCAGCTACCTTGCTCCACCCCACTCCCCATTTTAGCAATTTTGAAATATACAGTAGCTTATTTTTAACTGTAGTCACCATGCAGTGCCATAGATCACTGAAGCTTATTCCTCCAGTCTAACTACAACTTTGTGCCGTTTGATCAATATTTTTCATTTCCCCATCCCTCAGCCTCCCAACTTTCCTCCACTCACCACCTGTCTACTCTCTATTTCTGTGAGATTGATATTTTTAGTTACCACATATAAGTGAGACTACACAATATTTGTCCTTCTGTGCCTGGTCTATTTCTCTTAGCATAATGTCCTACGGTTTCATTCATGTTTTACACATGACAGGATTTCATTCTTTTTAAAAGCTTTATAGTATTTTATTGTGTACCTTGTTGATGGGCACTTAGATTGTTTCCATATCTTGGCTATTGTGAATAATGCTGAAAAATAAAATGCTTAAGAATAAATCTAACCAAGGAAGTAAAATATCTGCACACTAAGAACAGTAAAACTTGGCCAGGCGCAGTGGCTCATACCTGCAATCCCAGCATTTTGGGAGGCTGAGGTGGGTGGATCACTTGAGGCCAGGAGCCTGAGACCAGCCTGGCCCACATGGCAAAACCACTTCTCTACTAAAAATACAAAAACTTAGCCATATGTGG